>PITA01001838.1:0-180009 GCA_004023965.1 Spilogale gracilis | reverse complement strand
AAATAGGAGAGAGAGGCAGAGAGCAAGGGAGAGAGAGAATCTTAATCTTAAGCAGGCTCCATGCCCAGCACAGAGCTCAACACAGGACTTGATCTCACCACCCTGAGATTGTGACCTTAACCAAAATCAAGAGTCAAACATGTAACCCATTGAAATACCCAGATGTCCCTCATTTGTTACTTTTAAGAATTAAAGAATCGTGGAGATTAATATATAATTTTCTTGTTGTTAAATTTTATTTCTCAGGAAATCCAAGCCTTTTTCTTGCCTGGCATTTAGGGTGAAGGGCTAATTATTTAGGTACCTCTTAAAATTGAGTTGAATGGGGGTTGGGTTATAGCTTTAAATTCAGTTGAATTTGCCCATGATCAGAGTAATCCCCAACATTCAATGTTACTACCGTTTTGATCATATTATTATTTGAGACTGGATTGAAGTTTCAGATATTTTTGAACTGAAATGTGGTACACGTGACAACTCATGATTAAATGTGATTCTCTGTGATTTCATTCTTCTTTTCGCCAAAACCACTTTTTTCTTCTTTCTTTCTTTCATTCTTTCTTTTGTTCTTTCTTTCTCCCCCCCTTTTTTGTGAGGGGTAAAACTTATGAGTACATTAGGAGGAGGCAGGAGATAATTGTTAGCATGATTTGTTTTTTGTTAGGTTTCTTTCAGATTCGAATTGATCTCTCCAGCCCACCTTTTTGTCTAAGGCCTAGATGATTCCTTCTCTTTCTATTGCAGGACTTTCCTCTGTCCCCTATTATCTAGACTAGCTCACTTCCAGTAGTGGTTCTCTGCTTACTTATGAAGCGCTATTTTGTCTGGAATACATTTCATTGAGTTTTTCTTGTATTCAAAGTTCTTTACTAGTTGCATAGGGCTTTTTTTTTTTAATTTTGTGTTTTTCTTGTTGTTATAGAAGCAAGGGTTTTTCACAGCTTTGCCTCCTAGGAGAACTGCCATTTATCTGCATTCCATATTTGACACAACATAATGTAGACCCAAGTTTAAGTGAAGTACAATAAGGAGAATTCCACTTATTAAAAGTTTAAAAAGAATACATATCTTAAATCAATGCATAATTCCTAGTGTGTGTGCCTATCTTTCTTTTGCTACACAAATATTTCACTGTCTTTGCAGCTTTAAAATAAGTATTGATAATCGTTAGGACAAATTTCCCATCCTTTTTCTTCCTCAAGACTGTCATGGTTTCTCGTGGCTTCTTGACTCTTCATCAAAACACCCATTCCTTCAATTTGGTCGATAACAATGCTATTTTAAGAATTGAAATAACCACATTAATTTATGAGAGTATACCATAGTGACTAATAACCTTCTAAAAGCCTTAATATCTTTTTCAAAAGCCTTATTATCTCAAATTAGTCCCCTATTAATGAATTTTCAGGTAATTTGATAAAATTAACTAATACTTCTCAGTCATAGGTTATGTATATAATTGAAATTTATATGTGTATTTTAGATAGTCTTTCTGCCTCCATTCCTTTGCTTATGTACTTAAATAAGTGAAGAATTTGCTTTCTTTTTACCAATAAAATCTTATCTTGCACTCAAAATTCTTAACAAGATTTAGTACCGCATGCCTCCTTCTTTTATGACTTTGTCGCACACATATCCCTTATTTCTGTGAACTTTTATTGAATTTTAATTATATAATTTTGTTATGTATTGTTCTCTTGTTCTATAATTCATTCACACATCCTGAATTCTGTATTATGAAACTTTTGGTTCCAATTGACAGAAACCCAACTCAAAAGGCTTAAATATACATGTATTGTCTCACATAACCATGTAAGAGCCTACTTAGCCAGAGTGACTCCATTTTTTCCAAGCAGCCATTTTGTTGTTTATGCAGTGAACACAAGCTGACCTAACTCTGATAATAGAGCCCAGGAAAACAAGGGTGAGCCAGCACAAGCTAACCCTGCTCTTCAAGGACCTGACTCTGATAATAGGGCACAGGACCTCCCAGATCCTGAACAATGGAGGTAAAAATTAACTCTAGGCAGCTATGTGACTGCAGTCAGTTTGTGGTTTATGGTTTTGCCCTATAAAAACTAACCTGTGAGACTAGGCGGAGTCACTCTCTCCATAGAGACAGCCCTGACCGGTCAGTTTGATTCTTGATGCTTGGTGTGGAATAAAGCTTTCTTGACTTTTGCTTTGTATCAGCCTCATTCCTTTGATCAAGGACCCCAATATTTGGGGGCTTGTCCCAGATCAAATGATGAGGACTGAACCAGCATCAGAATCTTGGGAAAAAGCCTCCAGAGGTAAGATCTCGAGATTCTGTTCTGTCTTTGTAAGAAACTGGGCACAGTATTGCTCCCCAGGGCTGGAGTAGATGCAGGGACACCCTATCCCTCCACTAATAGGTCACCAGGGGGTTTGAGTCCTCCTAGGCGGTCAGGGGACCAAGAAAATCCCCACCAGTGGCAGCCAGGGGTTTAGAGTCTCCCTAGGTGGTCAGGGGACCTAGAAAATCCCCACCAGCGGCAGGTTGTATTTTTGAGTTGGGAATATATTTTATATGTTTTTAGACTTCATACCTTGTCTAGAAAGAGCTGCTGTGTTTGTGGTTGTCATTGTCTTGTCTTCCTGTTACTTCTTGTGTTGTTTGTTGTGTATGAAAAGATGGGGCAGACAGGGAGTAAGGGACCTGTGACACCCCTAAATCTTGTTCTCCAGCGTTTTAAGGATTTCCAAGGTAAAGCCACCCAGTCAGGTGACAAAGTTTATCCAGGAAACTAAAAACACTCTGCCATGTGGAATGGCCCACTTTCTTTACAGGATGGCCACCAGAGGGAGCATTCACCTTGGCCCAAATCTACTCTTTCCAGAGAAAGGTCTTTGATTTCCATCAAGACCAAATACTGTACATGATGGTCTGGCGATACCTAGTTGAAGAGCTACCATCATGGCTAAAACCTCACCTCCCCCTTACCCCTTGCTAACAAAACCATTTCTCTCCCTTTGAGGCAGGTCAGATTTCCAAAACGAGAAAAGGAAGATAGGAGGGAGTCTGAGAAAATCATTCTACTTCTGTCGAACATGGAGGATTTGGACTCCCCTCCCCATCCATCTCCTAGACTTAACTCCCAGTCTTGAGACCTCAACACACGTACTAGCCCACCTCCGCCCTGCTGGAACTGCAATAGGAGACCAGGGACAACTGACTGGATTCTCTCATTGGACCACGTGGACCACGGGGTCACTGCCAGTCAGACCAGTCCTATTGGATGGAAGGGGAGCCTGATCACCTCCCATTGGTCAGGGGCACCCCACTAGGCCTGATGTGGTCACAGCGAGGAAAGGGCAGTCTGAGCCTAACTCCTGCCAATGGTGCAAAACTGGCATGTCCTCTTTCTACTAACTGGTCTTTATCCTAAAAGCAAAGCACATTACTCTTGTCAGGGCCTCAGGGTGTTCTAAGCCAAACCGAACCCCCTTGCAGTCTTTAAATCTAGTCAAGAGATTGTACTTTTTGTACTTTCCCTTAAAATTTCCTGGAGTTCTGTGGAGGAGATTGTCAAGGCTCCTAAATGATTAAATAAAGAGCCAAAAAAAATGTTTTTTTCCTTCATGAGAATCTTTAACTTGTTGTCTATAAATAAAAACACTGAAATCCAGTGAGTCAGAGATGCCTGGCAGGTGATCAAAAGGAATCTTTGGAGGCTCTTTCATCCCCTGACACCATCCTTCCTTCAGGGACTCCAGGTTTTACCAGAGCTGGCCTCCAGTAGTAAACTAAAACTTTTAAAGTTTTATTTGAATGATAAATGGAATTAAATGCATTGGACATCTAGATCTTTTCCAAGTAGGATTAAATGCCGAGTCATTAATTACTGGACATAAGTTGTGCTTTTGACTTCTTATTGCAAAGAGACTAAGGATATTTGAATCTGTTAGTAAGAATGCTTGTGTTTAATGGATTAATGAATTTGCCATCTAAAGAATTCTGGTGAAGGGGCGCCTGGGTGGCTCAGTTGGTTAAGCAACTGCCTTCAGCTCAGGACATGATCCCGGAGACCCGGGATCGAGTCCCACATCGGGCTTCCTGCTCAGTGGGAAGCCTGCTTCTCCCTCTCTCACTCCCCCTGCTTGTGTTCCCTCTCTAGCTGTGTTTCTCTCTGTCAAATAAATAAAACCTTAAAAAAAAAAAAAAAGAATTCTGGTGTAACAGTTCACAATTGGTTAACTCTTTAGTCTTCACTGAAGATTAAGGTTTCTAAAGAGGCAAAATTCTGCTAGCTGTAACTAAGATTGATGGAAATAAGGGAAACAACTCTGTATGTGGAAAGTAGGAGATTACTAAGAAAGATAATAAATGGAAATACATTTTTGCTGGCATTAAAAGAAGGTAATTTTATCCTAAATGAGATGGTTGTTTGGAAAGAAATGGCATGGGACAAAATCTGAATCTAAAGGAAAGTTGTAGGAGGTTTATGGACAGAAAACTTTGAAACAGAACTTTAAACGTGGTTGGCACAGACCAAGATTGAAATGAATGAATTTTAAAGTATAAGATTAAAAGTCTGCTTTCTCTGTGTTCAAAAAAAAAACACACAAGGTTTTATCTCATTGTTGGTCTTCTCTTTATAAGAAGATGTAAATAGTTGCTTTCTCTTTGCCTGCCCAGAGAAATCAATTTCTATGATTTGCCTTTATCAGTTCTTTAATATCCCTAATCCCATTTAGGCTTGTGTTCCCCAAGATTTAAATTGTAAATGAGGTCTTCTTAACTTACTAGGCCTTTATTTGGTTTGCTAAGTTACTCAGGAAGTACTTTTAAACAAATGATAAGCCTTGGGTTACATTTGGATGGGTGCTAAAACTATTCTGGAGGTAATGTGCCCTTCCTAAAGTTTTAATGTACTAGTATAAGATCATCACCAAGTGTTCTCACTATTGAAATGTTGTGTGTCAGAATAACTAAGCTTCCTTATCAATCCTATTGTGGTAACTCTCAAATTGGATCATTGGCAATGTCTGTTTCTGAGTTTTTGTCATTTACAATTGTTATTGTCTTGCAAAATGAGTTTCATCTTCAAAGAGATTCATATAAAGGAGTTTTAGGGCAATATAGGTATTCAATAGTTTTAAGATCATAAAACTGAAATGGATAAGATTTTCAAGAACTGGAGTGCCTGGGTGGCTCAGTTGGTTGGGCGACTGCCTTCAGCTCAGGTCATGATCCCAGAGACCCAGGATCGAGCCCCACATCGGGCTCCCTGCTCGGTGGGAGGCCTGCTTCTCCCTCTCTCACTCCCCCTGCTTGTGTTCCCTCTCTGGATGTGTTTATCTCTGTCAAATAAATAAAATCTTAAAAAAAAAAAAAGATTTTCCAGAACTAACTAAAGGCTGCATTCAAGCTGAACAAAAACTAGTAACATGGGACTACATGAACTGTAAAGACAATTATAGTTTTGTGACTCTTATTTGAAACACTGCTGGTTCTCTAATGTTTGCTCTTCCAGACTAAGGAAACTTTTGCCTAAGATATCTGTGACTTACCAAAATGTAAAAATATTCATTTGTGAGCAAATTGAAACATTCAACTTTTCTTTCTACCTGAACCCCCTGAAATTCAAAAGGTCTCAGTATGTATTCTTCCATGGCAATCATAGTTATTTGCATAAGTTCAATAAGAATCTGTCCTTGTATCAGAACACCATTAAAAACATTAGTTATTGGGGCACCTGGGTGGCTCAGTTGCTTAAGCAACTGCTTTCGGCTCAGGTCATGATCCTGGAGACCTGGGATTGAGCCCCACATCGGGTTTCCTGCTGGCAGGAAGCCTGATCCTCCCTCTCTCAGTCCCTCTGCTTGTGCTCCCTCTCTAGCTATGTTTCTCTCTGTCAAATAAATAAATATTTTTTTAAAAAAAATTAGTTATTCTTTCTCAGGCCTGCACTTAGGCCCATGGAGAATGAACAGCACCGGAAAGTATTCTGTTAACCCACCTTCTCTTTCCCCTCACACCTCTGTATTCACCAACCATGCAAACCAACAGTGACAAGATGCTGAGCTCAGGAGCTGCACTGTCCATTTGAAGAAAACAATGCTGAGAATGGAAAAGTTGACATCACAGAGTTCCCTTCATGAACACTGAAGGAGAATATAATCCATATTTGAACTTTTTCAACTGTAATTGAATTTTCAATGTGGATCCTTGAAGTTGTCAAACAAAAATAATCAATATATTTGAATTCTGCTTCCATCAAGGCTTTTTGATCAAAGTATCTCTGTTCCCATAAATACTTAGAAGACATAATAAATACTAACTCAAAGTGATAGATGTAGATATTAATATAAAAACATATCTATATGTATGTTTTCAATGGATGAATGCAAAACTTGAAGTGTTAAAAATAAAGATCAATTAAGAACACAAGTTGCTATACATCTTGGAGGTGATTTTCAAATACAGAGATGAGTTACAGTGCCCAAAGTCTTGAGTTTAATGGCCACATAGAGACAAAAGTTGAGATTATAGGGGGAAATTAAGACATGAAATTGTAATGAATGGGCTTGCACAAATCTTGGGTCCTCTGATTTATTTTTTTACCTTTGGTGATAAAGGTATAACAAAATGTTTCCAGTGACTTAACATGAATCAAGATATCATGTGTATGTTCAGTTCTGTGCATAGAAAACAGAAATATCTCACAAGAGTTCAAAACCAAGTGTTGCCCAACACGAAAGAGCTCTGTGAGTGAGGAATAACAGCAGATTACAGTCTGAATGGGGCGAGACAGAAACGGGAGCACAGCCGAGCCCGCGGCAAGGCAAGGAGACTTTTCTTTTGCCGCCGCTGCCACCACCAGAGCGGGGAGACGGGGACCCACAGGGACAGAGAGTGCCCTGTGAGGTGCAAAATCAGTTTTTCCTCCGCGGCAGCAGCGAGACAGGAATATGCAAGGAGAGGAAGGGCCCCCCAGCTCCAGGGAACTTAGAGGGACTGGGGTGCGGAGTCAATCCCCCCACTGCTTAAGCCAGAGAAGCAGGGCTTCGTGGCATGGGGGATCTCAGCGAGAGCAGAGGGCGTGGATTCTATTTTTCTGCCACTGCCTTTCTCTCCCGCTTCTCTCCACCCCGTGGGCTGGGCGTGGACCTCCCAGGGAAGGCGATTTTACAGACTTGCGTGGGACCTGAGAGACCTCGGGTCCCGGGGCACAGACAAGGTTGAGCGATCCAAAAGGAGTTGTGGTTTTGAGATGCGGGAGTGAAGCGACAAGTGGGGGGCATGGGCAGAGATCAACCCAGCCTCTGCACGTGCCAGGCTGTGACAGGCCACCAACCAGGAGGCGGGAAAGAGCCCCTCTCTGTGTAAAGGCTCTCTCTGGGAAGGAGGTCTGGGCACAGACATCTTGCTCAGACCTGACTTCCTCAGCAGCTGAAAAAGGACATAAAAGAACAACGCTCCGCCACCAGAGAATTGTAACCTGATAACCTGGTTACCATGGAGACAAGCCTCTAGCAAGGGGGCGGAGAGACGCAGCCCAGGTAGAAGGACTGAAACTTCGCCGCAGGCCCTGCCCCCAGAAAGCAAGCCAGAAGCTCAGGAGGACAACACTCAAACTGCAAAACCCCAAATCGGGGGAAAGGCAATTTATTAAACTCCTGGCACTGACTACAAGTACCAAAAGCCCTACAACTTATTGATAGTTTTCCACCTTATTTACTTTTTTAAACTTTTTTCTATTTTCATTTTAAAGCTTCCATTCTAAGCTTAAAAATACATTCTCATGATTTTTCTACTTACAATTTTTAACCCCCTTTTTATCACAACGTGATACTCAATACAACACCCCATAATTTTTTTTTACCTTGAAATTTTTTCAAACACACTCCTGTATTTTCTGCTCTTGTTGTTGCCTCTTGTTTTCCTGTTTGCTTTCTCTGTTTTTCCCTTCTTCTCTCCTCTTTCCTTTATTCTCTCTTTTACGTGTACATGTAGTTATAAGCTTCAAATCAATCCCACATCCCTATTTAATACTACCCTGATATACAACCAGTTCTAATCTCCCTATATCTTTTGAAAGTGGGCTCTTCCAACAATAATAACAAGACAATTCGGGAGCGTCTGAAACGCATTCCTTGCCCATAAGGAGTGTATACCCTCACCTTTCCATTATAGTTTGTCAGTGTGTCTCTGTAATTGTCTTTGCTTTATATTATATAAATACTGGTCATGGGGGTCATAAAGGTTGGGCTTCACTTTTTGATCTCTTCATTCACCCTTGATAACCCTTTTCTTTACCCTGTAACAGTTTTGTACCATATAAATCCTACCACCGGGCCCCACTCTGGCAGGGTTTCTTTTCTTGCTTCCTCTCTTCCAGTTTCTTTTTTCTTTCTCCTCCCTTTTCAGTGGTGAATTCTGGTTGCTCCAAAACCTTCCAATGACCAATCCACCTAGATAGTGGCTGATATAGTTAGCCATACACCCCCTCAACCACTCCTCGCCACAATGACTTGGAGAAGGAACATCAAGCAGAAGAAGAACACCGAGACTGCAACCTCAGTCACAGAATTACTGGAAATGAACATAAACAATATGACAGAAATGGAATTCAGGGCAGCAATAGTCCAAGCAATAGTTAATTTAGAAAAGAACATTAGTCTCAAAGTGGAAGCCATAGTAACAGAAATGAAAGCTGAGGTTAGAAAGGCTATAGATGATATGCAATCTAATTTAAATATGCTAACAGCCAGAGTAAGTCAAGCTGAAGATCGTATCAGTGATTTAGAAGACAGATGGATTAAGAAGGAGGAGCAAGAGAAGTCTTGGAGCAAACAGCTAAAATCCCAAGAAAACAGAATAAAGAAAATGAATGATGCCATGAAACGCTCCAATATCAGAATTATTGGAATCCCTGAAGGAGTTGAGAGAGAGAGAAGCCTAGAAAATATTGTTGATGAAAATTTCCCAAATCTAGGGAATGAAACAAATGTTTATGTCCTAGAAGCAGAGAGGACAACCCCCAAGAACAATGAGGCCAGAAAAACCTCCAGGCACATAATTGTGAAATTCTCGAATCATAAAACCAAAGAATATGTCTTAAGGGCAGCTAGGAGAAAGCGATCCCTCACCTATAGAGGGAGGACCATCAGAATAACGTCAGACCTTTCCACAGAAACCTGGCAAGCCAGAAAGGGCTGGCAAGACATATTCAGGATGTTACATGACAAAAATATGCAACCAAGGATAACCCTTTTCTTTACCCTGTAACAGGTTGACTTTCAAAATGGAAGGAGAAATAAATAGCTTCCAAGACCTCCAAGGTCTATAAGATTATGCAACCACCAAGCCAGCACTACAAGAAATGCTAAGAGGGGTTCTATAGAGGAGAAACGAACCCAAGAGTGACACAAAACAAAAATCTACAGAGGTAATCTATAGAAACAAGAACTCCATAGGCAACATGATGTCAATACAAACATATCTATCAATAATCACTCTCAATGTGAATGGCCTAAATGCTCCAATAAAAAGACACAGGGTTGCAGACTGGATAAAACAACAAGACCCATCCATATGCTGTTTACAAGAGACTCATCTGGAATCTAAAGATACTTCCAGATTTAAAGTGAGGGGATGGAAGACTATCTTTCAAGCCAATGGACCCCAAAAGAAAGCCGGGGTAGCAATTCTCATATCAGACAAATTGGATTTTAGTCTAAAGACTGTAGTAAGAGACACAGAAGGGCACTACATCATTCTTAAAGGGTCTATACATCAAGAAGATCTAGCAATTGTAAATATTTATGCCCCCAACATGGGAGCAGCCAACTACATAAGCCAACTGTTAAACAAAATAAAGAATCATATTGATGCAAATACATTAATTGTAGGAGATCTTAACACACCACTCTCAGCAATGGACAGATCATCTAAACATAAAATCAACAAAGAATCAAGAGCCTTGAATGACACATTGGACCAGCTGGATCTCATAGATATATTTAGAACATTCTACCCTAAAACAGCAGAATAATCATTCTTCTCGAGTGCATATGGAACTTTCTCCAGAATAGACCATATACTAGGTCACAAATCAGGGCTCAACCAATACCAGAAGATTGAAATTATTCCCTGCATATTCTCTGACCACAATGCCGTGAAACTGGAACTCAACCACTATAAAAAGTTCAGGAGAAAATCAAACACTTGGAAGCTAAAGACGATCCTGCTCAAGAATATGTGGATCAACCAAGAAATCAAAGAAGAACTGAAACACTTCATGGAAACAAATGAGAATGAAGATACATCGATCCAAAACCTATGGGATACAGCAAAAGCAGTCTTAAGAGGAAAATTCATAGCCATCCAAGCCTCACTCAAAAAAATTGAAAAATCCCGAATACACCAACTTTCATTACACCTTAAAGAACTGGAAAATCAATAAAAAATTAAACCAACCCCCCACACAAGGCGGGAAATAATAAGGATTAGAGCAGACATGAATGAATCAGAAACTAGAGATACAGTAGAATGCATCAACGAAACTAGAAGCTGGTTCTTTGAAAGAATCAATAAGACTGATAAACCATTGGCCAAACTAGTCCAAAAGAAAAGGGAGAAGACCCAAATTAATAAAATCATGAATGAAAGGGGAGAGATCATGACTAACACCGAGGAAATAGAAACAATCATCAAAAATTACTATCAACAATTATATGCCAATATGTTTAATAACCTAGAAGAGATGGATACATTCCTAGAAACCTATAAACTACCAAGACTGAAGAGGAAGACATTGACAATCTGAATAGACCCATATCTAGTAATTAGATTGAAGCACTGATCAAAAACCTCCCCCAAAACAAGAGTCCAGGCCCAGACGGATTCCCTGGGGAATTCTACCAAACATTCAAGGAAGAAATAACACCTATTCTCCTGAAGCTCTTTCAAAAAATAGAAACGGAAGGAAAACTTCCAGACTCTTTCTATGAAGCCAGCATCACACTAATCCCCAAACCAGACAAAGACCCCATCAAAAAGGAGAACTTCGGACCAATATCGCTGATGAATACAGATGCCAAGATTCTCAACAAGATCCTTGCTAACAGGATCCAACAATACATTAAAAAGATTATCCACCATGACCAGGTGGGTTTTATCCCAGGGATGCAAGGGTGGTTCAACACTCGCAAAACAATCAACGTGATAGAATAAATCAATAATAGAAGAGAGAAAAACCACATGGTACTCTCAATTGATGCAGAAAAGGCATTCGACAAAATATAACATCCGTTCCTGATCAAAACTCTTCAAAGTATAGGGATAGAGGGAACATTTATCAACCTCATAAAATCTATCTACGAAAAACCCACAGCGAATATCATCCTTAATGGGGAAAAACTGACAGCCTTTCCTCTGAGATCAGGAACAGGGCAAGGATGCCCACTCTCACCACTACTGTTCAACATAGTGTTAGAAGTCCTAGCAACAGCAATCAAGCAACAGAAAAAATAAAAGGTATCCAGCTTGGAAAAGAGGAAGTCAAACACTCTCTCTTTGCAGATGACATGATACTCTATGTGGAAAACCCAAAAGACTCTACCCCCAAACTACTAGAACTCATACAACAATTCGGTAATGTGGCAGGATACAAAATCAACGCGCAGAAATCAGTTGCATTCTTATACACCAACAACAAAAAAATAGAAAGAGAAATCAGAGAATCAATTCCATTTACTATAGCACCAAAAACTATAAGATACTTAGGAATAAACCTAACCAAAGAAGTCAAAGATCTGTGCTCGAGGAACTACAGAACACTCATGAAAGAAATTGAAGAAGACACAAAAAGATGGAAGAGCATTCCATGCTCATGGATCAGAAGAATAAACATTGTCAAAATGGGGCGCCTGGGTGGCTCAGTTGGTTAAGCGACTGCCTTAGGCTCAGGTCATTATCCTGGAGACCCGGCATCGAGTCCCGCATCGGGCTCCCTGCTCGGCGGGAAGCCTCCTTCTCCCTCTCTCACTCCCCTTGCTTGTATCCCCTCTCTGGCTGTGTTTCTCTCTGTCAAATAAATAAAATCTTTAAAAAAAATTAAAAAAAATAAACATTGTCAAAATGTCTATACTGCCCAGAGCAATCTATACTTTCAATTCCATTCCGATCAAAATTCCACCAACATTCTTCAAAACGTTGGAACAAATAATCCTAAAATTTATATGGAACCAAAAAAGACCCCAAATCGCTAAGGAATTGCTGAAGAAGAAAACCAAAGCTGGGGGCATCTCGCTACCTGACCTCAGGCTTTATTAGAAATCTGTGATCACCAAGACAGCATGGTACTGGCACAAAAACAGACAAATAGACCAATGGAACAGAGTGGAGAGCCCACATATGGTCCCACACATCTATGGTCAAATCATCTTTCACAAAGCAGGAAAAAATATCCAGTGGAAAAAAGACAGTTTCTTCAATAAATGGTGCTGGGAAAATTGGACAGCTACATAGAGAAGAATGAAACTAGACCATTCTCTTACACCACACAGAAAGGCAAACTCGAAATGGATGATAGACCTCAATGTGAGGCAGGAATCCATCAAAATCCTGGAAGAGAACATAGGCAATAACCTCTTTGACATCACCACAGCAACTTCTTTCAAGACACATCTCCAAAGGCAAAGGAGACAAAAGCGAAAATGAACTTCTGGGACTTCATCAAAATAAAAAGCTTCTGTACAGCAAAGGAAACAGTCAACAAAACAAAGAGGCAACCCATAGAATGGGAGAAGATATTTAGAAATGACACTACAGACAAAGGGCTGATCTCCAAGATCTATAAAGAACTACTCAAACTCAACACCCAAAAAGAAGATGAACACATCAAAAAATGGGCAAGAGACATGAAGAGGCACTTCTCTGTAGAAGATATACAAATGGCTAACAGACACATGAAAAAATGTTCAGTGTCACTAGCTATCAGGGAAATTCAAATCAAAAACACACTGAGATACCACCTTAGACCAGTCAGAATGGCCAAAATTAACAAGACAGGACACAACAAGTGTTGGAGAGGCTGCGGAGAAAGGGGAACTCTCTTACACTGTTGGTGGGCATGTAAACTGGTGTAGCCGGTTTGGAAAACAGTGTGGAGATTCCTTAAAAAATTAAAGATAGAACTACCCTACGACCCTGCAATTGCACTACTGGGCATTTACCCCAAAGATACAGATGTAGTGAAAAGAAGGGCCATATGTACACCAATGTTCATCGCAGCAATGGCCACAATCGCCAAACTGTGGAAAGAGCCAAGGTGCCCATCAACAGATGAATGGATAAAGAAGATGTGGTCCACATATACCATGGAATACTATGCCTCCATCAGAAAGGATGAATATCCAACTTTTGTAGCAACATGAACTGGACTGGAAGAGATTATGCTGAGTGAAATAAGCCAAGAAGAGAAAGTCAAGTATCGTATGGTTTCACTTACTTGCGGTGCATGGGGGGTAACCTGGAGGACAGTGGGAGAAGGAAAGTAAATGGGAACTAGGGTAATCCAGGAAGAGAAACGAAACAACAGAGACTTTGGACACAGAAACAAACTGAGGGACTTGGAGGGAGTGGGGTGGAGGGATGGGAGAGTCTGGTGGTGGGTACTGGGGACACCTAAAGCATGGAGCACTTGGTGTGGGGAATGGGGAATGAATCTTGGAACACTGGAAAAAAAAATTAAGTAACAATAAAAAAAATTTAGTTATTTTACCAAGGCATTGGCTGGAATGTCATATTTGAGAGAGACATGCATAGACTCAGATATGATGAAAGAGCTTTAAGGAACTAAGGTTGACTTTATGAAACGTGGAGCCATAAAGTTCCTTGGAAATGTCCGCCTGATACCTTGCTTACAGTTTCCAGCAGCCTTACCAGGTGAGTAAAGAATGTCACTTCCTGGCAGGTGAAGGAACTTCAAGATATACTGGGGGCCTCATGAAGAGAAAGCCACCCAGATCTACAGGTCCTGCAGGCATGTCTGATGGCAAGTACTTGGCTTGGTTCCGGGCTTGAAGAGGCTACTAAAAGTTCAACCTGGAGATTTCTTATAAAAGATTCCAGCAAAGCAAATCCAAAAGATCTGTATGAGCAATCACTGTTCTTGCTGAGCTTATATAAATGATTAAGCCATGTTTGTTTAAAACTGGACTTACTTTTCAAATAAATTAGTCCTGATTTGGCCATCTTTGGAAATGAGGGCTATTTTATAGAGAAAAATTATTTAAATAACACACCTTTGTGGATATCACATATCTGATTGTCTTTAAATGTTTGTTATTTACCTAAGTTAGACAATTTGAGGTAAACTTTGGAAGAAATTATCACAGTGATTCCTATATAGACAGTCTTCTTGCTTGTTAGTCTATAGGGATAATAACAGGACCCCACGGCACATGATCAAAAAACTGGAAAATGGAATTGATTCCACAACAATTGTGTAACTTAACTATCACCTTGACCAATTATGTATGGCTGGGGTAATAAAATTCCCTAAAGGGCCAGAATCTTCGTCAGCATAGCCAGCGATGCCACAGGCCTCCGAACCTCTGTTAACCCTTATTATATGCTTTTGCAGGAACTCAATGACCACATGGAATGGATAGCAGACTCCTTAACATCATTGCAGACACTTACCAGCTTGGCTGTGGTCACTCTGCAGAACCAACGATCTCTGGACCTCCTCACAGCCAAAAAGGGGGGGGCTCTGCATAGCCCTGGGAGAAGAATGCTGCTTTTGGGTAAATCATACAGGAGTAATCAAAAACAGTCTGGCAGCTATCAAAGAGAATAGATGAGCATGAAGAACAATGCAGAAATCCCCAAGGCTGGTATGAAAGTTTGTTCAACTGGTCTCCATGGAAGACTTCTATAATACCAGCAGTTGCAGGCCCCCTGGTTTTACTATTACTGATGTTGCTCTTTGGACCTGCATTATAAATGCCCTAATGTCATTTGTACAGAAGAGAATTGGAGCAGTAAAAAAGCTAGCCCTACAGGCTCAATATAACCCCTTACAACAGGAGGACATGGAATTGTCAGAAGAGTCAAAGAATTGACTAATTCCTAAAGAAAAGGGGGGATGTAAGGGACTACTTAGCCAGAGCAACTCCATTTTTTCCAAGCAGCCATTTTGTTGTTTATGCAGTGAACACAAGCTAACCCTGCTCTTCAAGAACCTGACTCTGATAATAGGGCGCAGGGCTCCCAGATCCTGACCAATGGAGATAAAAATTAACTCTAGGAAGCTATGTGACTGCAGTCAGTTTGTGATTTGCGGTTTTGCCCTAGAAAACTAGCCTGTGAGACTAGATGGGGTCACTCTCTCCATAGAGACGGCCCTGACCAGTCAGCGTGATTCTTGATGCTTGGCACGGAATAAAGCTTTGCTTGACTTTTGCTTTATATCAGCCTCGTTCCTTTGATCAGGGACCCCAATAACTTAAACCATAGGAAGATAGGAATAGAGCATATTTCAATAAAACAGCTGGAGTTTGGAATTCAAGTAGTATTAGCACCATCTTTTACATTTTCCTCTAGCTTTCTCTCTTCAGCCACAGCCACCATCACTAGTCTGGACTTCCAATAGTGTATTTTTGACTCAGGCAGTTCAATATAGTGGAGAACTTGTCTGAGTTTATATCTTAACAGTTTATAATTGTAGAGGAAAGAGCCATTTTCCGTCCACTTTAAAAATTCAAGGAAGGGAGCGCCTCAGTGGCTCTGTGGGTTGGGCCTCTGCCTTTGGCTCAAGTCATGATCTCAAGGTCCTGGGATCGAGGTTAATATCAGGCTCTCTGCTCAGCAGGGAGCCTGCTTTCTCCCCTCTCTCTCTCTCTGCCTGCCTCTCTGCCTACTTGTGATCTCTCTCTCTGTCAAATAAATAAATAAATAAAATCTTTTAAAAAAATTTCAAGGAAGGACTCTGATTGTCCAAGTTTGGGTCACATATCTACCTCTCAGACACTATGACCAAGAAGATAAAAAACTATCATTAGTTCAGCCTTAGATGTGTTCTTCTTTGGCTGGAGAATGGGCTAGACTGGGGCTGAGTACTCTGACTGCCAACCCATCATAACCTATCAGAACACTTAGAGTTCTGAAGAGGCCCCAAATTCTAGTGTGTGTGTGTGTGTGGGAGCTAGATGTGGGGTTTTTCTGATAGTACCCAGAAAAGAAGAGGATTTCTGGGCAGATGAAAACAACAGGCTCCTGGAAAACAAGAACTATAGCTTATCCTTTAGTGTCTTGTTTTTTTCTACTTCTCCTCTGAAAAAAGAGAGTAGTTTCAGAGGTATTCTGATCATAGGAAATGTCTGTGGGCTAAGTTTATTGGTTAAAGCTATAGAGTTTTAAACTATATTCATAAGAAATTTTGTTTTGTTTTGCAATTTTATTTGAACTGAATTGAAGTGATGTTTTTTTATTTAAACATTGGTGAATTAGATACTTGCATTTAAAAAAATCAGAGAATGATAGACTATTTAAAGGGTGATATAAAAAGGTTGAATTCAAACAGTTTAAGATTTATATCAATCAGTGGAAGAGAATAGGAAAATATATTTATGTTAGTTGTGAAGTTAAAATAACTTTTCTCTGCCTCCCCAGATCTAATGCATAAGTCTAGGCATAATTTAATGCCCCTCATTTCAATCTTAGTGACCCTTTATTAGCCTTCTTTGACTGCTTTGACTACTCTGCTTATTTGTTTTTGTATTGCCACAAAATAGAAATTTGATCATTCATTTGAAAACATAGAGTAATGAGATGCTTATTTCCTTTAGTCATTTTTATAAGTATGTCTTCGCTCTCTCAATTAGGTTCTAGATTTTTCTATGGAAAATGGCATGCCTTCTATTTCTCTTTAAGTCTACATAGTACTGGTCATACTTCTAAACATACAGGCTTTCAGCTAATGCTTGTGAACAGTAAAGAATCAGGATGGAATATCAAGAACTTTCAGTAGGAGGTATCTTGTTATTGCTTTGAAGGTAATTAAAAAAAAAAGCATAATGTCTGCAAAATATGTATTCTTATATTTACTGTTATAGATGCCAGATGTTTACCATCCTCCTAGAGATCTGTAAAAGAAGAGGATTAATGTCATAACCTTGTTTTCTTAATAGACAGGTGAATTTATGCCACTGTAAGTGTATAATCAGGAGAGAGAAAAGGACAGGAAGCTCTGCTGGCTTCTGTAGATATATCTTCAACATAATTAGGGGACCAGATATTTTTTTCTTCTTATATCACTCAGATGGGAACAATAATTTAGATCCTTCTGGAGTTCACCTTAAATTCATTGGAGAAAACGACAAGTTATAAATAATCGAAAATAAAAGGATTCTTTCAAAATATGACCAAAGTCTACTTTGCCTGTTTTACCTGGAATAGAGCAAAGAAAATATGTATTTCCCTGAGAAAGCATCTGTGCTAAGGTTCTTTTCTCAGTTGAATTTATTACTAGAGTCCGTGAAAGTGACAGGGCAAGAGAGTTGGCCCTAATTATTGGAACAGCAGTACATAGTAGAGACTGGAACCTAAATACTAGCCCCATGTAAAGAAGTTTTAACTGGTCTGCCCTTACTAAGATGAAGGTGGAAGCATAGGTTTTCTTTTTTATAAAAGCTCTACCGTATGTCTGTGGCCTTGTTAATACTGGACAAATTTCTAAAATTACATAAATCAAACAAGTCCATTTCCCATATCATTGTCTTCTATACCTCAGATGATTTCAAATTCAGGTTATATGGAGCATCTGGCTGGCTCAGTCAGAAGAGCTTGAGACTCTTCCATTTTGGGGTCATGGGTTCAAGCCCCATATTGGGTGTAGAAATTATTTAAAAAACAAAAACAAATTCAGATCACATAATCCTTTGGGCTGTAAATTATTTCTGTAATTTCTTTGGGCTGTAAATAATTTCTGTAATTATTTCTAAAACTAATTTAAAAAATATTAAAAATATTTTTGTTCCAAATATAAAGGAGCAAGAATACAAATTAATATAACAGTGATGAAAAAACACAGTTAGGCTTAATCTTAAATCTCAACGCAGAAAACATTTAGTCACACAGATACCAAATATTTCCTTTTATTGTAATGAAGACAAGGAAAATTTAGTCTGATTTCTGACTTAGAAGTGTGTTTCCTCTTGAGGCCCAAGCATGGCATCTCATAGTGGCTAATTCCATTTGCACCATTTAGACCACAAGTTCTCTCACACCAGAGGTTTAGTGACTGGCCATATCTGACTCTTTTTAGGGAGACTTAAAACCCAGAACTCCCCTTGGCCAGTAGGGAGTAGAGGCAGAAGAAAAGATTCATGTGTCTATGCATATGGGCCCAAGCCAGCCTTAGAGTGGCATAGAGTGAGATCTAAGTGGTCCTTGGGCCACTGAGAGAAGTGTGGAAGTAGCTAAGAAGGGTGAATCTTCTAGAGAAGGCCTGCAGTCAGGATCCAGGAACAATGGTGTAACAGGTGATAGACCAAAGGCATAGAATCTTCCAGTACCATGTGCAACTTAGGAGAAGCCAGCAGAGACAGGTGGATACTAGGGAGTCTTTATTACTAAGGGTTTGGCATTAAGAAAGCCATAGAGAATTTTGATGAGGTGAAGATAGAGGACTGAAGAGGGGTCCTGAATCAACTAAGATCACCTGGAGTTGACTAAGGTTAATTTTCTGTCATAGAAATTGGAAACTTAAAATAGACATTAAGTTTGGTATCAAAATATAAATTTCCATTTCCAGTACAACTGGTTTTGTGGACTGAGAGTCATATCTGATACATTTGCAAAGCAAATTTGTCTCAAGAAAACAGATAATCATGGCAGTTACTACAGGCTTTAAGCTTTTCTGAGTTTCTATTACTATGGGGAATGATCTAGGAACACAGAGAGTTGAAGAAAAGCAGATGACAGGGGTTCCAGAGCAAGGCCCTGTGCTCTTCAAATTGTGAAACCAGACATGCCCAACACTGTAGGCCAGAGGGAACAGCGAGAGGTATATTCGCATCAGGGGTGGAAATGTTTCATGAGAGAAAATGGATATTGATGAAGTAGCCTTTTGTTACAAAATCCTTCAGTTTTTAAGACAAAGGACAAAAACTCCTCAGAAATTCATCCTAAAGAAAATAGAGTCACACAAACTTGGGTAAAGGATGGTTGAGGGGCAGGGGCCCGGGGAAATTTGAGTATAAGTTCTGTGTGCTGCACAGATGGACACATGGAGCCGGGGACAGTTACTCTGCTGGACTTAGTGATGGTGGGACCATTGGTTCACTTATTTGACTGCTGCTCTCCCTGGTGTCTATTTGTGTTCCAGCCAATTGTTCCACAGGCCAGTGGGAAACAAGGGGACTTACAGGTTAGACCTATATAAAATGTGAAATGGAAGATTAATAATCATGTTATAAAATATGTCATAAAAATATACTACTTTATTTTGCAATAAGCACTTTTAGCAACAAGAAAGCAAAAACCATCATATTTGTAAAAAAATTATACTGAAATTTGTTTCTCAAGGGAGTTGGTAATGAATATATAACTGATTTAAAATATTTGTGGACCCTCTCATCCACTGTGGGAGTATAAAAATATCACTAACCATATAAAAAACAAAGAAACAAACTTGATGAAGAAGCAGTAGCAATTATTTCAAAAAGGAGCAGTTATGTTAAAAAAGATGGTGCTTGAAGGCAAAGACTGAACAAGTATGGCTGGTGGAAGTTACATTTACCTATCACACTGTGAAGTGACTTTTCATATAGATAAAAAAACCATCATTTTGAATTAACTGTACTCTTTTATATCAGAGCTGTGGGAAATAATTATATAAGCCAATTTTAATAATAACAATAATTACTTTATACAGTTTATGGAATCAATATAGAGCTTTGAAAGTTTATTTTTTCTGAAGTGAAACATTTGGTGTTATGAATGCTACTATGAATTCAATTAAGAATATCAAAGTTAAAGATAACTTTTTTATTGATAATTTAGACTACTATATTTTTATGATTTTTGGCATTGTGACAAAACAATGTAATTTCTGAATTAGAAACCTATGGACCAGAACTATACTCGGAATTAGTTGTAGTGCAAACATAATTTATAATTGCATCAGTATTGGTTTTTTATTCCTGCTATAACAGATTACCACAAACTTACCAACTTAAACAACAGAGATTTACTATCTTATAGTTCACTAGATCACAAGTCCAAAACAGGTCTCACTGGGCTAAAATTAAGGCGCAGCAGGACTACATTCTTTCAGGAGAATCTATTCTGTTGCTTTTTCCAGCTTCTACAGGCTGCCTCTGTTCTTGGTTTGTGTCCCTCTTTCTTTATCAGTAAAGTAGCATCCCTTGAACTTGCTTCTCTACCACACCTCTTTCTCTGACCATAGCAGAAAAGGTTATCCACTTTTAGGACCCATGAGATTAGATGAGGTCTACTCAAATAATCCAGGATACTCTCCCCATCCCAAGGCCCTTAATTTGATCAATCTACAAAATCCCTTTTACTATATATAAAATAACGTGTTCACAAGTTCCAGGTTAGGCATGGAAATCTTTGGAGGAGGGCAAAATTTTGCCTACCACAGCATCCAAATAAACTGTGATATCTACCAACCCAAATATAAGCTTCCATAAAGACTGAAGTTTAATAGTCTCATAGCTACAAATTTACAAACAGTAATGAGTATTGTAAAAGAAAATCAGGAGGACCAGAAGAACATATAACAGAAAAGATTTCCTTGAAAGAGTTTGAGTTGATAACTGAAGAATGGATAGAAGATAGACAAGCCAAGATTGTTCAGCATGTCGCTGTAGATCATGATGCTTTCAAGAAACTAAAGAAGACCAATGTAAAGGACGTATAATGAGTAAGGGGGAAAGTGCCATAATCTAATACTCTTGGAAGAAGCAGGAACAGATCAGACAGGCTTTTTAGATTGTCAACTTTTTTTTTGTTTTAAATCTTAAGTGCAGTAGAAGTAATTTAAAGGTTTTAAGCAGGAGGAAAATGTGGTAATCAAATTTGAGACTTTATAAGGTGGTTCTGGCTTCACTGTGGAAAATGTATGGGAAGACACAAAAGTAGATGCACGTTACTGAAAAGGTAGATATGAGATGCTGTGGACTCATGATCTCCTCTTGGAGATTTGAAGGTCCCCTTGATCAATCTCTGGTCTTCTCACACAAATCTGGTTTTCTTTAGCATCCTCTATGTGAGGAAAATAATCATCTACTTCTTCAAGTCAAAACCTAGGAGTCATCCATGATATCCCCTCTCCTCACTTTCCAATATCCAAGTCCCATCAGCTTTGTCTCCTAAACAGCTCTTGAATCTGTATCCGTCTTTCTTATCCCCACTGCCAGCACACCTACTTTCATTTCTTGCCTAAAATCTTGCAATAACCTTTTAGCTAATCACCCAAATAAACTCTTGTCCTGTCTGCTGTTTATACTGCAACTGGTATGATTTTTCAAAAGCAATATTTTCTGAAAATCCTTCTAAGTACCTTGCATTCCCCACCTTCCTTTCTTCACATTCACATAATACACACACACACACACACACACACACACACACACACACTCCATACACACATTTAGAAGTCATGGTGGGTGTGCTGGGCCCTCTCTTATGATAGGGCCATTTAATATGCCAGTTTCTTAGTCTTTCATTCTAGAATATTCTCCTTCACGCCTAGAAGGCTCTATTCTCCTTCACATCCAGATAACTCAGAGAGCATTTCCTAATTGTTTTTTTCTTATATGCTCTCATTAAACAGAAATGTGGACATCGAGACCAAATCCAGGTGAATCTGATTTCTAAGCCCTTACTTTTAATCCAGAAGATATACAACCTCCTCCAGCATAACTTCCCTTCTCCATTATCCCATAGTTCAAGAAAGGCTATACTATTAAATATATAATCTACTTTCAATTTTATTTTTAGTAAGAACATGAACCTAAAGAGCAAAAACCTGGCTGACATTGAATGAATTTTCTGTAAAAGTAGTTTCTTTTTTTTAAGTAATCTCTATACCCAACATGAGGTTCAAGCTCACATAAGATCAAGTCATATGCTCTACCTACTGAGTCAAATGATGTCCCCTTTTTTCTTTTTTTATGTAAAAGTAATTACAAAATGGTTAATTGTTTTTGTTTACACCCCAAATAGACACTTAATAAATGAGAATTAATGATAAGGATTTCCAAAGTTATGCTGTAAGAGCACATATAGTGCATGTATTTGTTAGCTCGAGTACATCTGGAAGTAGGACAAATAAACCAGTAACACTGGGAGGGCTCTCTCAGCCATTAAGCTTCATGAAAAAAATTGTGAACTCAATAGACAGCTCTGCAAGTCATCTTAGCAAGTAAAAGAATAAGAAATCCTCTGTTCTTAGAGGAGAGAGGTGAGATGTACTAATGAGGCTGCTTAGAGAGGTTTGCATTTTCACTATTTGTGCCGAGGTAGATAAAAAGGGCTCCAGTCTCCAAGGCTGTCACTCCATCAACCTTCACAACACTAAATTCTCTTAATTTTTTTTTTTCACTTTAACGGCTAAGGATGTTATCACTTACACCGAGGTCACTGAGAGGGTAATACTACTCTTGGTGACACTAATGAAAAGGTACAGCGGTGTCATGAGTTAATTGCATAGTTACCACACAATTACCAATTTATGCTCTATGGTTGTTAACAGAGAATGGAAGGAGCTAACATTATGTGTCCTGAATACTGCCTGATCTAACAGCAGTGCTTGGTAACATGCAACATTTGCATGAACAGGTTTACGCACATAAATAAAGATGAAGAAAATGTATGCTTTCCCATATCATTGTTCTAGTGCTGCTTAAAAATGGACCTCATAATAACGAACTTTTTTTAACTGTTTCCTTCCAAATTAGTCAGATTTCAAACACCTGGCTGCTAGCTTAAAAACATTAATATTCAGCAACAAAAATAGTTGTTTCACTCCTGAATACCAGCTTCAATTCAACTTTGTTTTCCTGTAAGAGAGGTGTCACGTGGTAAATAAGATGTATAGAAGGTAGAAATAGGTCAAGCTATATGGACTCAGTTTCCATAACAGAAAAGAATTCATTAAAAAACCATTTTTGTTAGATGTCAATAAATCTCTTTTTTGTGGTATTTGGTTATTCACTTCTACCTAATTTTCAGGATCTTCGTATGTGCTTTCCTTTCTTAATCAACTTTATTGTCATATGATTAATTTATTTGAAGAGTACAATTTAACAAAAATATACCAATTTTAAAGTAAAGTTTATTTCCTTCAAAGATGGCTTCAGTAGGAGCTAGGAGTTGATTGCTTCTATAAAATGATCCATGACAATCTCTAAACTCACCTCTTGAGATATTCTACTCTGAACACTAAGGGGAGTCCATATCTTACCTGTAACCATACAGATGAAGAGAAAATACGAGAGTAAATTTTCTGTCAAATAAAGTCATGTTAAGCAATTTTCAATTATACCCAACTATAATCTACACGTTTGCTGATAATGACGCACAATGAGCAGGGTGATAAGAGGCTGGAATAAAAGTTATAAATTTGGGGCATTTTTCAATCAAACATGCACATTAGGTATGAGGTGCTTATAGAAAGTAGAGATACAGTAGTGAACAGGACAGACACAGTGCCTGTAATTTGTTTTTTCACTCCTCTTAACATTTTTATAAGCCATTCAATACTATGTACCAAAACAATTCCCACTTAAACTGAATGAGTGCTGACCAGCGCAACTCCTAATGCTTTCTTTTATATTTGCATGGCCCCAAAGTCTTCTGTCTTTCACTGAATATGCTTTGACTGCTGACTAAGCATATTGCTCACACTGTACAGTACGTATGGGATTATCTCCCATTTCCACTGATGGGAAAAGCAATTCTCCAGTCGTTTAGGAGTTGAATAGAATCCCCATTGTGCAGAAGAGTGACCTCCATTATGCTTGTCCTTAAACAATTTCATGCTCATAGTTACATAGGCTCAAACAAATGTTAGGATTAATACTTGTATACATCAGGATTGGTTAGACCATGTTCTCTAAATGTGTCTTTGGAGCAGCAACCCACCACCACCTGGAAAATTCTCAGAAATGCAGATTCTTGGCTACCACCCCAGGTAGTTAAAGGTTTATAAGAACATTCTCATGGACTCAATAATCTACAACCTGTGTCATACATAAATAAGTAAACTAGGCTCTCCTTTTAGGCATTGCTCCCCCCATATTTTTATAAATACCTGTATCATTATCATCTATTCCACAGCATTCCCTTTCACCGGGAACTTTTTCCAGGTCCCCTTCAGTGAAATCTTGAGCAGTTTTGTTCAGCTATTTTGTGCCAGTGATTATCTCCACTCCATACACTAACAATATGGTGTCCTCCTCACCTGCCAGGTGCTGGGTGTAACAGGTTTTCTTTTACTCTTTGCAGTTAAAAAATATTTGGATTTTCCAGGTCTACAAGTTCTCTAAGCCTTTCTATTTTCTTTCACTTCCACTGATAAATCAGAAAAATCACTTTGTAATCATCTTTTTTCTTATAATATTTGTCAATCATATCCAACAGCAACAAACATTGTATCTAATGACTACTTTCCAATTGTGTTTCCTAGCATTCAAGTTAACTAGGTGTATAATCTATCCTCCAAGTTAATACAATCTACTGTTTACCAAATACTTCACTGACATATTTTATGGATCCCATTTTTTTAAAGATTTTATTTATTTATCTGAGGGTGCACAGGTGCACGCAAGAGAGTGCAAGAACAGGGGGAGGGAGAAACAGACTCCCTGCTGAGCAGGGAGCCCAACAAAGGACCCTGGGATCATAACCTGAGTCAAAGGCAGGCGTTTAACCAACTGAGTCACTCAGCTGCCCTGGATCCCAGTTTGTGAAGCCAGTTTGTTCACCACATATTTATGCTTAGCCCTGGGGTGCCTGGGTGGCTCAGAGGGTTAAGCCTCTGCCTTCAGCTCAGGTCATGATCTCAGAGTCCTGGGATTGAGCCCCGCATCAGGCTCTCTGCTCAGCAGGAAGCCTGCTTCCCCCTCTTTCTCTGCCTGCTTCCCCTTCTTTCTCTGACTGATCTCTGCCTACCTGTAATCTCTTTCTCTATCAAATAAATAAAATCTTAAAAAAATGTATGCTTAGCCCTTTAACTATTGCCACATATTTTATAGAGTCTTAGTATCTCTGTAGTGTAGCATTCTATTACTGGTACCAATTTGTTTCAGTTAAAATTGGTTAGATGAAAAAACCCACAGATCTCAGCTGAAAAACAAGGACTTTTGTCTCACTTATACAAACATCTCTAGTGGAGCAGCTGCAGTTCGTATTCCATACTGCACTCACTTTTGCAACCTAGGCTGACGGAGCATCCACTATCTGGATCATGTGTAATGACCAAGGTAGAATCAAAGAAAGCTCTTAAGGATGTCGTAGTGTCAGTTAAATGCTTCAGCTCACAAGCAGTCACATGGTCCCACCTACTCAAAGCCACACAGGAAGTACAGAAGACAGAGAATCAGAAATATTCAGAGGATGTCATTAAGAGCTATCACACCACCAAAAGAATGATGCGGGGGGGGGGTGTTTCTATAAGAATTTAAGGAAAACAGAAAGCTCTCTGAATCATGGTGATCAAAACAGGTTATGTTTTTGTTTTTCCTGAATGTAGGGAGCTTGCATTGTTATGCCTTAAAGAGAAGTGGGATGAATACTCCAGGAGAGTGAGACGACCAATGTAAATGGATGGATGGTCGGAGCCTTATTTTTAAGAAGTGAAAAATGCTATAAGTTTTTAAAGTTACATTTCATATTCTCCTTTTCTAGGCACAGGACAATTATACTTCCTTGTTACTGTTTGGTGGGACGGTGTAGCTATTTGTAGACAATTAAGGCTGATCCAAAGAGTCATGTTTCTATCTGAGGCTGTGGCAGTGAAGAGCTCCTGGGTGATTGTCCAGTCTCTCCTAGCTCATGCTGCGGTGAGTAGAGAGGTGCCACAAGTTCTAAGTAGCACTGATATCTGTCACTTGTTAGAGCACAGGGTCACTGAAGCAGCCTTTGCCTGAGAGTTATACTACTTTGTTGTTTTTTTGTTTTGTTTTGTTTTGTTTTTTAACTATTCCACGGAGATTTTTGGACTTCTGTGTTGCTGCCACACAGCCCAGCCTGATCTAATTAATATCAGAAAGAAAAGCTGTAGAAATAAGTTGGGACCACATCTGGATATCAAATGTATGTTCCTGTTAGAAGTTGTAACGGTTCTCTATCTCTCCCCCCTCCCCACTTTTTTCTTTTGGTAATAGTTTTCTTTGGTTATTCTGATGTCATTTAAAGTATAGGACACACATAGTTTAATAAACAAAGTATATTTTGTTTCAGGAGAAAAGAAATGACACGAACAGTACTATTGGTTGGTTTGGGACAGGAAGAAACTAAAGGCAAAGGAACCGGTTAATGTATTACTGCGTTGATATAATGGAAGGAGAAAGACAGATACAAGAGCTTTTGTAAAGAAAAACACCAGCAGTCTGTGACTAAGTGGCCATGCAGAACAAGAACTGGGGAAATTACTCTGAGGTGTCATGTGAAAGTGATACGTAAAATGATGGCAACGTTCTCAGAAGCCAGAATTTTGTAGGGAGAGGATATTTCAGTGAGTTCAGTTGAAGTGATGGCAGGGTTCAATCAGATGAAGATATTTCCAAGCAGATAGAAATACAAAGTTGGAATTCAAGAAAGGCCAAGGAGATTTGGAGCAAAGGTGAGTGAGGCACAAATGATGAATGAAGAAGTGTTTGCGTGATTGAATTGCTTAGTCACACACTGAGGTTGTGCATTTCAGCAGATTGGGGGAGATTTGGAATGGCCATTTTAAATAACAGAGATATGAAAAAGGAATACGGATATTCACACCTGCGGAGGCTTTGCCGAAGCTTCAGTTTATGGTGTGAAAGGGAAGCTTGCTTTTGTGACTTCGACTCTGAGGCTGGGGAAGAGATGGTCAGAGAATGGAAAGGACTTTGTGTGAACTAGTGTGAACACCATTCCATGGGTCGAGAAGTAAGAAGACTAGGGTGTTGGTGAGAGCAGTTCTGAGGGCTCACCGTGGATCAGGTTGGCAAGAATTTCACTGAGGCAAAATAGGCTGACTAACTGTGAGACAGGAACATCAGGATATCTGAAGAGCATGGTAGAACTGAAACTCTACCAGCTTGAAGATCCTTCCGAACTACGTTAAGATGTTGGCTAAGCATGATGAGGATCCTAGAGCATTGCCTCCACCCACGGGCACGGGGTGCGGGGAGCTGATTTGTGTTTCTCTATATCCTGAAAAGTCAAATCCAAGTTCAGCAGAAAAGGCAGTTTTGAGCAAGTCACAAGACATCATTGTTTAAAGGAAACAAAAGTGAGCTTTCTGGGTTCAAACCTTTACTACAGTTTTCTGTGCCTCTCACTTAGCTCTTGCTTGATACTTCTGTTTTTACATCTATTAAACTTCCACTTAGGACACTCTTATGAGGATTAAATGAAATAATATGTAAAGTGCTTAGCACAGAGCCTGGAACATGAACAGTTTTAATTGATGATTGTTACCATTATTAGTAATTGTGTAGAGGTAGTAATAGCAGGAGGATTATTTTTAAAGTATCACAAATGCATCTACAAAACTTGACAAAGAGCCACAAAGATTCACTGATTCCTCATTTTTTTTAACCTACTATGTCTGCATGGAACATTGGTAACCTTAGACGTACAAGAAAGAGTTAGACAGAAATGTTAAATGTCACATTGAGACATCCCACTGCCCTGACTCTTGGTTTTGGCTGTAATTCCATCATTAAAGATTTATCTCCTTGATTTAAAATCTTTGCCTGGCACTATTAAAATGCAGATATCCTTTGAAGAAATAAAGCATTAAGCTATCAGTAATTATAAATGTATATTTCATATTCTATCAACAGCTTATCTATATGGACTAAGATGAATAAATAAAGTGAAAGCATAAGGTACTTTCTGAAGTAAGGCTTTGGCAAACAACTTCTATTACTACCTCAAAATGTTATTGAGAGAAAATATAAAAGGAACTTCAAAATATATTGCATAATCATAGGAGAATAAAACATTCTGATGGTGAAAGCCAAATTTATTAGTTCACTTTCACAAAACCTATTGTCAAGGATTACAGACATATAACAATTAACTTCATGGGATAAAGAAGTAAGACATGTAATACACACACACACACACACACACACACACAAATGTATCACAGAAGGGAAAACTGACAGACCCTTTTAGAGGGAGCTTGATTGGAGGCACTATAGGTTAAGATTTGTTTAAAGAAGAGGCAGTGTTCATAAAATGAGTGAGTTTTCACCCGAAAGATAAGAAAAGAGAGATATTCCAGATGGATGTTACAACAGGTACAAAAGCAGAGGGAGGTTTGGGTACTTCGGGAACAGAAGCCAATTCATTACTGTCATTTGGCTGGAGGAGACAGAAGCTATGAGTGACTGTGACAAGAGTGGCACCAAAGAAGAACCAAGTCACATTAGGGAGGACCTTGCAGGGCACACTGAGCAGTTTGAAGCTGATGGGAACCTATTAAAAACTTTAAAACAGGTGCCCAGATAAATAAATATTTTTGAAAGTTATCTTGATATTGTTGGGAACAGGGATTTGTAGTCTAGGATGCAGGACTGCCTCAAAGGTTCCTAGGTGGCATTCCAGGTGTCCAGAGCTACTCTGACATTACATAAAAATTTCTGTGTATTGCACAGTTGTTTACTTCCTCTGGGAGAGAAACCATGTGCCAGTGTGCTCAGGCTGCCAGAACACAATATGTATGGTTTAAAAACCAGGAATTTGGAGTGCCCAGGTGGCTCAGCTGGTTAAGCTTGCCTTCGGCTTGGGTCATGATCTCAGGGTCCTGGGATCAAGTCCCACATTGGGCTCCCTGCTCAGTGAGGAACCTACGTCTCCCTCTTCTTCTGCCACTCCCCCTGCTGGTTCTCTCTCTCTCTCTCTCTCTCTCTCTCTCTCTCTCTCTCAAACAAATAAAATCTTGTAAAAAAAAAGAATTGGAGGTAGAGAGTTAGAAAGCTAAAGGGGTACATAGAATGGCCTATTTAAAAGTATTATTAAGATACTGACAAATTAAACAGGATTTAAATATGTAAGGTGAGGCAGTCACTATGTTGCCCACCCAATACCTATTCTCTTGTATTTCCTTACTGTGGTAGATGAGGAAAAAGTGGCCATAGGTTTCTCCCATCCCTAAAAGCATCGTGACTGTACCACCTTCCTATCAGGAAGTAGAATCTCCCTACTTCTTGAACCTGGTTTAACCATGTGAATGGCTTTGGCTGATGGGACATTAACAGATATGATAACAACAGATGCTTCATAAGTACTAGTGCAGGGGCACCTGGGTGGCTCAGTTGTTAAGCATCTGTCTTCAGCTCAGGTCATGATCCTGGGGTCCTGGGATCAAGCCCAGCATCAGGCTTCCTGCTCAAAGAAGTCTGCTTCTTCCTCTCCCAGTCCCACTGCTTGTGTTCCCTCTCTCACGGTCTCTCTCTCTCTCTCTGTGTCAAATAAATGGATTTTAAAAAAAAGAAAGTACTAGTGCATTTGGGTTTGCCTTCATTTGCTTCTGGGAATTTTCAGACCACTATGGGAAAAAGGCCTGACCTCCTGAAGAATGAGAGGTCACATGGGAAGAGAAGAAAACCCAGCCTTCCCAGCTGAGGTCCTAGACAAAAGCATGAGACCAGTATAGATCCTCCAGCCTCAGCTAAACCATGTCAAAACTGCTCCGCCACCCCCAAAGATGTGTGAGACATAATGATTATTGTTATTTTAAACCACTAAGTTCTGAAGTAGCTTCCTATACAGTGGACTTCAATTTACTAATACTTATTAGCAAAACCCCATGCTTGGTAATCTCGCCAAAGATACCTTCCTCTAATGTGTAGTTGCAAACTGTGTCTTAGTCATCCAGTTCTGGCCAATGCAGTCTAAACAGGAATTATTGACTGATATTTAAAGAGTGAAGCAGTTTAAAGGGATATTATTTTGGTAGTTTGCATGATCCTTTGGCTCTTAGCTTTTCCTTCTCCTTACTTCCAGGAATGCAGATAAAATGAAGGAAGCACATTGTAACCAGGAGGATGTGAGTCCCACAGTAAGAATGGTAGGACAGGAAAACAGAAAGAGCTTGAGCCCTGGCAACATTGTTAATTGCCCTAATAGGTAGGAATTGCTTACCTCCAGACTTTTGCTTATATGAGAAAAATTAAACCATTACTTTAATCTACTGGAGCAGATGAACTGAATACCAACCAGGGGACCGCTGCAACCCTTTCAAAGAGGAGAAATCTGTGGCGTGGAACCACTGCAAGCCAGAGTTTGGTGTGTGGAGGAGTGATAAACAGACCATAAATTTCCTTAACTAGTGATTTTTATCTGCAAAGGACAAAAAAAATAGGGCAGCATTAGAAGGGGACTAAGTAGAGCAAGCAGATTCTTTCTCCCTCCCTTTCTCCCTTTCTCCCACCCTACCTTCATCCCTCCCTCCCTCTTTCCTTTAGTTTTTTTTTTTTTTTCTTTCTTTCTTTTTGAAATCTTTAGTTTGTTGGTAAGACAAACATATTTATAGCCTGCAGGGAAGAAGCCACTGGAGAGGGAGAGTTTGAAGATATAAGAAAAGGAAATAATTGATAGAACAAGGCCAGGAATAAGCAGGAAGGGATGGGATCAAGAACACAGGTGATGGGATTAACCTTAAACAGGAGCTGAATCTCTTCTTCCTGTGAGTGCCAGTATTTCTACCTGGGAAGGGGAAGGCACACTTAGATCCATGTGGATACACAGGAGAGATACAAAGGGCTTGACTGCCTAGTCTCCAGCTTTTATCTGATGTCTGATCTTGACCGGAGGTATGTAAGAGATCAGGAAGGCAGAACTGGTGACTTCATTTGTGAGTATTAAACTGTGGCAGGAATCCCAAGCCAGCTGCTATCAGCTTTGAAAAGCATTCACTACTCTTAAATTCATACGTAGGTGATACAGTGCTACTTCGTAATTATTTCAAATATTGTGGATTACAACAAAACAAAACAGAAAACACCTTGGGTCAAAAACTAATCATTCACCTACAGCTTCTAAAATTACCAATATGCCTCCAGAAGAAAAAGCCTTATTCAAATGGCACCGCCTTATGCAGAGAATTTGAATACATTTAATTGTAATGATTTAAGATTCTTGACTCTTGAACTAACTCATATTTATAAGCAGCTGCCCTGAAAAGAGGAAGATATTTTGCATAATTAGAAAAGAGAAAAATATGTTCAAAATGTGTATACACTTTGTTTAGGAAATGAAATCTGAAATTAGAATGAGGCAAAGAAGGACGATAATTGAGCTAACAGCACCAATAAAATTCAGGGATAAATCTTTGGCAGTATGTTGGGAGGCTTTTCACGAACTGTGTTGCTCAGCATTGGTAACCTATTACTTAAAATTGAAGTACAAGTGAACATAAATTGTAGGATAAACCTATGGAAAAGGTTTGCATGATATCTGTCAAAAATTATACTAAGCAAATGAAGTAAATGAATACATCATTTACTCATGACTATCTGGGTTTTTTTTAAGTACTTAATTTTTATGAATGGCACTTTTTTTTTTAATTTGGATGTCTAATATCTTAAAGACCAAATCTTAATGTTCAAACAAATATTTCTTTTGGATATATCTCATTTCTATTGTATCCCATAACATGAATTTCAATGGTCTTTTTTTGCCTCTTTTTTCTACGGGAGGCAGTATAACATGGAAGATGTCAGCCCTAACTCTTGGAATCAGATCTGGAACTTACCAGCTTCCTACATCTGATTTAGCTTTCTCACTTATAAGAGGGTGTTAATAACACAGATCTTCTAGGGTTATTGTAAACATTCATGTGTTAACTGATTAAAAGCCCATAAAACTATGCCTGGCACAATGTAAGCTCTCAAAAAAAAAAAATCAGCTCTCAATAAATTATGGAGATGATCTTTTAACGACGATTCCATTCAGCAAACTTTCTGCATATGCTCAATTTTTAATAATGTGAACCTCAAGAAAATATAATTTTTAAGTTGCCATAACTAAATAGATTTTAACTTTTATCCTTTTTTTTTTATATTTGAAGTCAGTTTTTGAAGGAGTAAAATACTTATGACAAGGCATCAAAATCAAATATATAATTAGCTCCATCTTTCTCTCCTCTCCTTTTCTTACTTTCTTCCTTTATTTTTTCCTTTCTTCTCTCTTATTCATTGTCTTGCAAAATGGGAGACATTTATTTATTAGTCCAAATAAGAAAGCTATTAGCCTCTGTTTCAATTTTCTTAAAATTCAAATCCACTACCAAGACTGGTGATGAGTTTATTTATTTATTTATTTTTGATGATGAGTTTCATCCAAAACAAAACCAAACAACATAAAATCTATGTAAAAATCTATGCAGAAGAAAACAAGTACAATAATAAAATGATATCTCAGGAAACCTCGGTAATCTTAATGACTACTAAAGACAAAAGGAAATGGAGTTCAGTTGAATGATCATGTTACACAGTCACTAATACAATTGCTTGCCTCCTTTTCTTCCGTTAAAGTTAAATTTTGTTGTTCATTTCTTAGATTTGTTTTACTTAAAAATAAGGAACAGCTAGCGATGGTCTTTAAAGGATGTCTAGAATCAGCATTTTCTTTTATGACCACTAGATGGCAGATATAGGATTCTGAATACCTTTCGCAAGCCCTGTATCAGCTATTCTCATTTGCAACACTAGATGAGAAAACCGATTTGGTTAAAAGTAGGAAATTTTAGAAATTAGTCTCTTTTTTTTTCTATTTCTCTCCATGCACCCATTTCCTACAAATAGTCTTTTAAAAAACTGGTAAAACTGGTAAAGGTTGGTATAAAGTTTCTAATAAGACCTTTAAGTGTTATCTATAGTTACACAGCCCTCTTTTATGTTTCTTTATTGAAAAATTACAAACCTAAAATCTAATAACAAATCTATATTTAACTAGATATGTATTTATGTATTTTCATGTAAAACGTTTGAGTTTTGTTTTTTTTTTTTTCTTCCTTTCTCCTTTGGGCATATACAACCTAAAATGGTGTGTTGTTTCTACATAATCTCAATCTTTTTTATTTTCTCACAGTGGAAATGGATCCTTGTTATGCAAGAGGTAGTCAGAGATTATATTATAACTTAGTAATTGATTTCCTTTTTTTTTTTTTTAGTCTTTTTGATAGGTATTAGGGATGTAGGAAACTTTAAATAAAAAGATTCTTTTTCTTTTTTCTCCACAATTTTGATTGGAACTTTTTTCTTTGTTTAAAATGAGGTTGAAATAATGAAATTTTCTGGTTTGAACATATGTCTTTCCACTGAGGGGCCAAGGCCTTGGAGATGTAAAGGGCCAATCTTTGTCACAGAGGGGTTCATTGCAGAGAAGGGCGTGTTCTGCAAAGACAAACAAGTCCCAGAGATAGTTGCCAAGGGCACAAAATACATCTTTGCATTACACCTTGAACTAGCATGCTCATATCACATCTTTTTTTTTATTGCATGTACCATAAATGACTGTAAAAGTTTGCAAATCTTGCAAAGACCTTGGCAATCAATACTTCTGTAGGAAATCTACAAAGAGAGGGGATGGGAAAAAGAGATCCAGCCTAGTAGTTTGCTTTTTTTGGCATAGAAACTGCACCTTGACACTGAGAATCATTTAATGTTCGATTTTCATAGTGTCATAGCCAGATTGGTAACATAAGAAGAGCAGTTTCAATTCAGACATTAATTCTGAAATCTTGGCTTTATTTATATTAACAGGTAAGTAATCTGGAGACATTCCTGTGGCCTTAACTTGAGCTTATTCCCAGTGTTCCTGATCTGTGACTTGAGCATAAAATAAAGATTAATTTGGGGTGCCTGGGTGGCTCATTTGGTTAAGCAACTGCCTTTGGCTCAGGTCATGATCCCAGAGACCCCGATAGAGCTCCACAGTGGGCTTCCTGCTCAGTGGGAAGCCTGCTCCTCCCTCTCTCACTTCCGCTGCTTGTGTTCCCTCTCTAGCTGTGTTTCTCTCTGTCAAATAAATAAAATCTTAAAAAAAAAAAGATTAATTTTTATCTGGATCACTGTGTGACCAAGCGGGGTGCCTAGTCCTGGAGACCATACCTTTTCCCAACTCTTTTTAAGCACCTGATTCTCTTAAAAGGGCCAGACAAGGTTCTGGACGTTGCTTTCGACGATCTACACGTTGTTGGTAGTGGCGCTGCGCGGGAGGGATGCTTATCAGTCCCTCCTCGGTATTCAGTCAGCCTGTTTTACTGGTTTTGTTTGTTTCACCACATTAAATTCCAGACATTAAAGGTGGGCGTTCCGGGAAAAGTCCGGCAAATCGGGTAACAGACGAGGGTACCAAAGCCCTGGAATCGCAGTCACAATCCGCTACTGCTCCAAGCCCAAGGCTCAGCCCTAGCTGGAGGCTAACTGTGCAGGGTCAGAGGAGATGAAATGACTCGGCATCCCCCTTCCCGGGGGCGGCAGCCTGCAGCTTTATAGCTCTAGCAATCTGTGCACTTGCGTTTGGCTGCGCTAGGGAGCAAAAATACTCTTCTTTCCTTAAAAGGGACGAGGACAGCAAGGTGGTGGAGCGGTGGTAGGAAAAAAAGCCGGCGGCCCTGCACCGGAGGCCTGGAAGGCTTCTGGCTGTTCCCGCCTCCATCCCCACCCCCAACCATGTTGGCGGAGCCCTTCCCCCGCTCCCAGTCCTAGTGACTGGAATCCCGGCCTTCCCTCCTTGATGCATAAAACATTCGGTGGCCTCCAGGGAGTTCTTGAAATTCTAGCGTAGGCAGCTTTACCCGTTGTTTCGCCCCTAGGGTCAAATACAACCCCAGAGGTTGAGGGACGCGTTTGGCGCCGCTCCAGACCCTTAATTTCACCTGAGTCCCCGCGGCCACCTCCTGCCCGCGGTCCTTGATATTACGAGGACCTTGGAAGGGGGTTACTGGGCTTTGCCCAAATTCAGGAAGGACCGGCAGGTGGAGAACTGGATGAGTTTTCGATTTCTCCTTTTCTTTTCTTTTTTTTTTTTTTTTTCCTCCTGCGTGTAAACGCCCGTGAGGGTGGTGGGTAATCCCCACCGATTGCGGCCGCGCGTGCGGTGGCTGCTGCAGTGTGGGTGCGACGGCGATCGCGGAGGGTCTGGTGCTTGACCAGGTCAGCAGAGGTGGAGCGCCTCAGCAGGAAAAGGACAGTTCCCGTTTGCGTCTTGTGATGGTTTCATGTACGGGGCCAGGGGCGTGGAGTTGTCTTCGGAAATAGGGTCCCTGAGTGCTTAAATCTGGAAGACTTTGGCGCTCGAGTTTCCCAGCTCCTGCCAGCACCCTCTCCACCTCCTAGGGCTCTGCCCGTGGCTTCTGCTTTAATTAATTGTATCAGAACCGCTCCTGGGAAAAAACGGAGCTCTTATCAAGACGATCAGGTGCCGTTGGGAAGAAGGAAAAAAAAAAAGAAGAAAAAAAAACCCCAAAACGATGTAAAAAGGGTGATCAAAGCAGAAAGGAAAAGAGCAGGCTAAATGAGACCTTTAACAGGGGGGTTTTGACTCTACATTTTCTATTTAGTTTTAGGTTTAAAGAGTAGATATGAAAAATACATATGTATATACTTTACCCTTAAACACTAAATATTGAAACAGAACTTTCTTATTAAGAACCTTTCCCTAAAAATTTATCCTCATCTCTTCTTTCTGGTTGTGTCCTCCCCCCCCCCCCACTTCCCTGCTCAGTCCATCAGGGAACAATCTCTGTAGAACACATTTTTCATTTTCAGCATCATAAACCCATGCCATGAAGAACTGTAATAAATTAGTTTCAGAAAAAAATATGAGTGATGCTCTAAAGCTTTGTCAGTTGGCATTGGTTGATCTAGTAAAAAACTGTCGATCCAGCTCCTCATACCTTCCTTTAGTTTTTAATGTCCCTTTTTTGTTTGTTTGTTTGTTTGTTTAGTCATCTGAAACCACCTCTTTCTTGCCACAGGAGAGGGAGATTTGGCGGTGTTACATAAACTCTTGGAGATTTTTCTAAATTAAGCAAACACAGTGATTCCTTTAAATAATAACTAAAGCTTAGCAGAGTTTATACTTCCTTAATTGCACTGTCATTTCTCTCATCATTAGTCAAAATCCTTGTGGCAACAAAATTCTCTGGCAAAGGTTCTACATACAGTTTCAAAATAATTTTGAACACAGAACATGTTGATGATCACTTCCTGATAGATCAGTGACTCTAACACGCATCGATGATGAATTGATCACCCAAAACTGAGCCTATTGACTTTGTAAATTGTTAACAATGAAGTAAACTGAGACTCTTGAACTAAAATGTGGTTTCTCTGCTGGGAACAGCAGATGTCAGGTACCATTAAAGCTTCCATGAATGGGTAAGGAAAATTTGTCTTCGGACTTTTAATGTTTTATGGGAATTATATCTATATTTCCGTGTATAATATGACAACCTTCACTACCTAAGGTTCTGGAAATAGTGTTAAGGAGAATGTCTACGGGTGATCTTTAACCAACTCACCTATGAAAGATCTGTTGAATAAGCATAGCCCGCTAATCGTAACTCTGCCGCCTCAACTCTCTGGAGGGTTTCCTGGAGCCCACGCGGACAGAGGCTGCTTTCCCGACTCAGTTTGCAGAGGGTGTGGACGAAAGGGATCCAAAGAATGTGTTTTGCTCAAGAAGATCGATTTAAAAAAAGTAGTATATGATTTCTCTCCTTTGTTCTGATTTTGAGAACGACCAACTTCTTGTTTTTAAGAGTCTTTCAGCGAGAGATTCAGAAGAAGGAAACTGCGAAAGTTCAGTAAGCCCGATGTAAAAGAAAAAGAAAAAAATACCTAGCTCTTTGATCTCCCTGGCATTGTTATTACAGTCTTAAAATACTCGCCAACCCCTGGTCGGAAAAGAAAAACCTTATGGATTAAGTAACTATTTATCTCATGAGGATAATTACTTGTTTGACCTGAAGTCATTCATTCCCGAAACCACCAAGTTAAATTGTTGAGATGTTTTTAAAAGCCACAGCTTCTGGGCTATATGGCCTGGTTAACAAAAGCCTGATCCAGATGACCAGCGCGTCAGGAACGGGCCTGAGCATCATTTCTTGAAGTCTAAAGCTTGAGAAGGCACCTAGGGTATGGGAGGGAGAAAGCAGGCTTTCCATCAGATACATATGTAAAGAGATACTTAATGACCGAAGCCACAGGTGGCTGGGTTGGCAGGGGGAGGGAAGCTAGACTACTACTTCTTCTCGGGACTCTCGGTGGTCACAAGCATCGGGGAAGGAGTTAACCCCAGCAGCCAAGGTGCAGTTTAATGAAACGGTTGCGGCTTCCCCTAGCGGTGTGGCCGAGGCGCTGTCCCTAGGAACCGATTCAATTCCCTTTAATAATACTTCCGGCCCCTTTCTGGACCTCATTGGCTCGGAATAATATCTGCCTTCAGGGGTCAGGAGGCTTTTCTCCACTGACGCTGGTCCAAACGCACTGCCCCGGAGTGGACACCGCCCTAGGCGTGACCAGGGGAGGCTGACGGTGCCCGCGTGGCGGGCCGCTCCTGGCCTCAGGCTGCGGGCACGGGACCTGGCGGGGTTCCTGCACTGCAGGAGCCAGGAGGGCCTCCGAGTGGTCAAGCCACAGAGGGCCTTGCCCCGGTGGTGGGAATTTAGGCATGTGGCGCGTGGTAGTTACCGCCTGGCGGCCTCGGGGAGGCCCTGGAGAGCCACTACGGTCCACGGGAGGCCGGGATTTGGGACTCGCTGGCCCGCCCGCCGGTCGCCCCGGGGCCTTGGGAACAGGGAAATGAGCGTGCTGAGGCGGTGGCGGCCTCGCCGCTTTCAGTTTTCATTGAGGCTGCTGGTTACTGTTTAACATCCCCACCCACGTTTCAGTTTGTTTAGTAAATCGATCGTTCTGGAGAGTCAGGCCGCTGCCTTGTCGCCATTGAGCAAAACTAATATTCTTCAGCATATGGTCAAAAGTCTTTGCTAGAGATCCAGACAAACAAACAAACAAACAAACAACAAAATCCTTAAGCCTCCTCTCCCAGATCACCCAGCCCCACCCCCACCTCCCACCTCCGCGCTTTCGGCCAACTTGCCAAGCTCGGAAAAGTGCGGCACGGGACGCCGCTGCTGGGGAGGGTGGGGGGAACCTGCTGCTGGGAGATGCGGCTGCGGCGCAGCTGACTGCGACGCGGGAGCTCCGGAGCGCCTCCGCACAGGTAAGTTCCACCACCCGCGCCGCGCGCCGGGGGCTGAGCCGGAGTCCGCAGCTCCCGTCTGCTGTCGGGCGGGAGGAGTCCCGGTGCCCCTTGGGCTGCTGAAGGAGGGGCCCCCGCCCGGCCGCGAGGGGCTGAGCCTTAGGATTCCTGCGCCAAGCTGGGATGAAAGTAGATACCCCGAGGCCTCCCACAGCCTGCGGTGGAGCGGAGAAGAAAGGGCTGCAGGAGAGGCAGTGGGGGGCATGCGCAGGCCGTCCCCCCCGGAAAAGTAAAATAAAAGTTGGGTCTGTTTGGGAGAGAAAGCTTTGGTGCCATCGGTGGGTCACGTGATTGCCCGATCCCTGGGGGCTTTGGTGGAGTTTGTTTGGTTTGGTTTGGTTTGTGGCCTGGGGCAAGGCCATGGCAAAAGGAAATCTACCGGAGGTTTGTGGGGAGATGCTTGGTCCTGGAGCATCAGCCCCACGCCTTGCTCCAGCCTCAGCTTCTGTCAGTTCTCCCATAGGGACATTTTGGGAGTGGGCATCTTCCGGTGACACTGCTGCGAGATTAATTGAGAAGCAAACTATATGTGTGTACGTAATAGTTACATAAACATATTAAATTCTATTTAAATCATTTTAACTTCCTTTGGAAAGCTTGTTTGAACAATGCGCCAGTTAAGCGATAATCATTCCCAGTCTATGGGGAATAAGCCAGCACCTGATAAGATCTTTGAATTGAATATATGTGCTTCCTACCTGGTGCGCCTGTTTCTAAGCCTTGCCCAAAATAGAATTAAAGGACCCCTCTCCGACAGGAAATCTTCAGTAAACTTTGATTTGCCACCAAGGGCTAGAGGGTAGGAAAGCAGAAGCTCTAAACCTCAAGGGATGTCCTGAAAGCTAACCAGCTCCCTGAATGCAACGTTTCCTGCTTTTGTTTTGTTCCTTTTCCCACTTTTTCATTAGTTTTACATGTATCTTCTCTCTCTCCACAAACATTTATTCATCATTAAAATATTCTTCCTCTCCAGCTATCACTGCTTTTACATAATAATCCTGCTGTCCCCACCCTCTCACCACACCTTCCTCTTTTTGTCTTCTGTGGACACATCAGGAATCCACCTGATCTATTTATTGTGTGTTTGAAGTTGGTGGCCAAGTAGAGTTGGCGCCTCCCTGGTTCCATTTCTAAGAGGGAGTGGAGGAGAGAGCGGTAAGAGTGGTTACATTTTTCTCTTTTCAAAATGGAGGAAAGTGTCACCTGGCTTGCTAAGTTTATAGAGGATGTGACTCTTGAGCTTGGGGTTCGTGAGTTTGAGTCCCATGTTGGGTGTAGAGATTACTTTAAAAAAAAAATCTTAAAAACAAAAGCGGAATGGAAATTGAGAGCCATTGATCTCATCTTTCCATTTCTCCTAAGTTCCATTTATGGCCTACAGATACGGAATTTTTCTCAACATGCTTTATGAAGGTAGCTCAACAATTTTACTACATATGTCTATTAAGATCTCATAAGCCTTTTATTCTGTAGCTGTGATTCTAAGCATATGGAACAGCACAAATTAATTTTGGGGATTGCTAAGACTTTTTTTTAATACCCACATGCAAATAATTTTGGTTTTGAGTGTCCCATTTCTTTGAAAATTTTTGTTATTTCTGTGAATCCCAAAAGTAATAAAGCAACATGAATACTATGGTAAAATATAAAGTGAACCCCTTCCCTACTCCACTTCATATGTGTAACCACTGTTGATGGTTGGGTTTGTGTCCCTTCATTTATGTAACCACAGGAATTTTTCTTTCATTATTTCAAAAAAGTGGATAATGGTTCATATCATGCAAGTGTTCTGAAATTTATTTTTCATTTAATATTTATCAAATATTTCTCTGTCAACATATGAAGATTCTTTTCTTTTAATTTTTTCTTTTTAAATATATCTACCCAAAATAGCCAGCCGTATTTCCCAGAATATCCACTTGGTCATAGGGTGGCTCACTGAACAGAGGTGACTAGCTGAGGAAGTGAGGACTGAAACCTTGACCTTACAAATACTGTTATAGTAAATGTCTATGTACATTATCTTTCCAAGGAGATAGATTTATTCTAAGAAGAGAATTGCTGGCTCTAGGGAGATGATCACTTTACATTCGATAGGTATTGCAAAGAACCTTCTTTTTTTTTTTTTTTAAAGATTTTATTTATTTATTTGACAGAGAGAAACACAGCGAGAGAGAGGGAACACAAGCAGGGGGAGTGAGAGAGGGAGAAGCAGGCTTTCCGCAGAGCGGGGAGCCCGATGCGGGGCTCCATCCCGGATCTCCGGGATCATGACCTGAAGTCGCTCAACCAACTGAGCCACCCAGGCGCCCCAGCAAAGAACCTTCTTATGTAGCCACAGTGTATTTACCATGCTCTTGCCAACCCTGGGTAATACTGATGTGGTTAAAGTGTTGCCAATCTGATAGAAAAAAGTGATTTCTCATTGGACTTTGATAATTTGGAAATAATATAAACCAATCTTGGAACATCTGACTTAGAAGGCTTGAGAATTTTGTTTTAAAAATATAATAAAATAGGGGCACCTGGGTGGCTCAGTTGGTTAAGTGACTGCCTTTGCTCAGGTCGTGATCCCGGAGACCCCGGATCGAGCCCCACATCGGGCTCCCTGCTCCGCGGGAAGCCTGCTTCTCCCTCTCTCACTCCCCCTGCTTGTGTTCCCTCTCTGGCTGTGTTTCCTCTCTGTCAAATAAATAAAATCTTCAAAAATATATATATAATAAAATAGAGGGGTGCCTGGGTGGCTCACCTGGTTAAGCCTAGACTCTTAATCATGCATCTTAGGTCATGATCTCAGCGTATGAACTCCATGTTGGTTGGACTTTTCGCTGGATGTGGATCCCCCTATAATTCTCCCCCTCCTTCTGCCTCCCCGCCCCCTGCCCCCACTCGCATGCACTCCCTCTCAAATAAATAAATAGATAGATAGATTTAAAAAAATAATAATAAAGTAGAAGGGGAATTGCATGTATTTCAAAATACCATCTCTCATTTTGACTTTGTAAAGGATGCCATTGCTTTGGTTACTATCTATCCATTCATGAAATGGCTAGAGGTACTGGTACATGGCAAGCGAGAATTTCTATGTTACAAACGTGTGTGCCTAGTAGTTGCTGTTGTGATTTTTGGCTTTTGACTTACATGTTTGCCACCTTCATAAAAGAGGATTCACACTCTTTACATAGTTTTAAATAAGCTATCATAGCTTTGGATCCTTAAACTATAGATGGAAACAAAATAACATGGAGTACAATGATTCCTTCCTGGAGAATCACTTCTGTTCACCCTCCACATAGGAACTGTCACCTATTGCTAGTAATCAGCTCATACACAGGCACAAAGAATGCTTCAAATATGGCTTACTGTTACAGCAGGAACACCTATTTAGGAATATTAATTATAAATATATTTAACACTTAACTGAATTCTTAATTCATGCTGAACTGTTCTAAGCCATTTACATATATTTTTTCCTTCTAGATTCTTTAAACAAATTTCTACAGTTCATACCAATATTTTCCCAGTTTTCAGATGGGGAAAAATGAAGCATAGAGAAATTTAAAAATTCTATTGAAGTTATACATCTACAGGTGATAAAGCTGGAAATCCAAATCCAGGCACCATGGCTGCTCTTCATGGTCATCGGTTGCTCACTGCACAAGGGTGACCAACTCAGGGGGAAGTGAGAACCGAAACTATGATACCCCACCCTCAGGCCAAGCTATATTCCCTTACTGTTGTCTGATTGTTCCCTGGGGAAGGCACTTTTCTTGGCCACAAAATTTCTATAAGGGCTCATAGCAACCCTACTCCTGATGTATCCATAGCTGTATGTAAGCACATTTGCTTATGTAAGTGATTATCTTTGTAACTCAGTACTGTCTTGCCCATTCCTTATGTGTACACCTTCAAGAACAGATCTGCCTTATTGTCTATACTCCCTGACTTACACTTAATACATAATACATGATGCTATAATAATATATTTATTTAATACATGATCTGTGCATGGGATAATTAGCTTATAGCCTCTGATGTGCTGGCCATGAAAACCATTGGTTTTATCAAGATGATTTTCTGGAAAATGCATAAGGAGTTCCTTTTTTTCTATTTCGTGATTTTTGTTAACATTTTGAAGGACCTGAAGGTCTTTGAGGATGACCAGCTTATGGTATACAAACCAAGAAAGGAGGCTTTGTTGTCATATAGAAATGTTTATATCCCTGTCCAACCATTTACTAAAAGGGGAGCAGGGGTTAAGGGACTTGGGCAAGTCCACCCTCCTCATTTTTGAAGTATATGGGACTACAATACATGTCTCATAGAATTGGTATGATGAGTATATGTGTTAATACATGAAAACATTAGAACAATGATGTGGCATATATTAAGTACCCAATATGTATTCTGTATTGCTGCTATTGTTTTGATAGAATGAGATAATGCATCTAAAACACTACTTGATTTATAGTAAGTTGTTAATAAGTGTCACCTGTTTTTATTGACCCTCTCTCTAGAGAAATTATATTTACATACACAAACAAATTACGTATGTCTTCAAGAGTTTATGGAACCCTAGAGACCCGGCTAAGCCCTCTAATGGGCCTCAAAGATACAATGATGAATAAGATAGACATAGCTCATGACTTCATGGGGGATTTTTAGCTAAGCAGTGTACAAAGATTGCCCTAAGTATGTTCAATGGTTAGAACATGGGCTTTGGATCATTGAGATCTGGGCACAAATCTCTGCCTTGCTTTCTGCCAGCTGTGTATCCCTGAATAAGTTATTGTTTCTTGCCTGAGTTTAAAAATTTGTAAAATGAGAATAATAGTCATTACTCACAAAGTACATGTGTATTAATCATTGTATTATTTATATTAAGCATTTTATGTGTTGAATGTTTGATACTTTCTCTATACTCTATTTCAAATATAGAAGAATCACATTTATCTGTGATAGCAAAAAGTCATCATAAACATCTAGGTAGTGTGTCCCCATCTCATTTAAAGTATTAGCTAATAATGTCATCTGGGTCCAATAATTTATTATTTTTTAATATTTTGAATCTTTGAGTAGTGTTCCTCTAGATCACATACTGGGTTGTGTTTTGCTGTGCTCTTAGATTACTTAAGATTATGACATCTGTCCCACTATTTGTTCATTTGTTTTGCACTTTCTTGTTTCAGACATCATAGCTGTAAGTTGCACTAAAGTTGATATATATTAAGTTAGCACAAATTAAGTTATATACACTGTAGTAGGTGTCTAGAATACAAATATACATAAAGTAGTGTCCCTGCCCTCAAACACAAATAATCTACTTAGAAGACCAATGCATATAATCCTCTATAATGTAAGGTGACAACTATTCTATTAGTATAAAATGTAGAAATACCATGGAAAATGGAAACACAGAGGATGCATTTAGCTTGAGTAGCCTAGAGAGGAGTTAATGACTTTCTGATTGGAAGTTGTTGAGTAGCAATCTTTCCTACATTCGAAAGGCATTTGGGGCAGCGGCAGTTACAATTAGAGTGGGTGGTATGACAAGGGATGATGTGGAGTAGGAACACATCAGATTGTGACTGGGTGCCAAAGATTGAGCTATGTCCCTAGGCAATGAAGAGCTACCGAAAGTCTACAAATAGGTTGGGTTATGAAAGTTCTCCTTTTACCCACTTAAGATTGGCAGCATTTGAGTCAGATTGTTAAGAGGGGAAGTAGGGAGAATATTGTTTCCCTGTTTTGGGCTAATTTTCCACAAAAAATTAGTATTTCTAATACTAATAATTAGTATTTCTAATCCAAATTTTTGCAACAACCAGCTGTTCTCCTTTTCTAATCTTACCAGCCTCCAGTCAACTTCCCAGAGAGCAGGTAGGCAGATGTAGAGAAGATAGATTGGATTATTGTTTTTTTGTTTGTTTTTGTTATTTTTTCCCTCCATTTAAAACAATTGGTTAACTTCTTAATAATGCCCTTATGCTAGGTGAACTGGTCCATGATTTCCATTTAAAGCTTCATTTGTCTTTTCTGGAGATTTCTTACTTTAGTCTTCAGCTAGAATAAATCTTTGTTCCTCAAATGCACCCTGCTATGTGCCTTCAAAGTACTGTTTCTATTTCTTCTGACACTTTTATTTTTTTTATTTTTATTTTTTAAAAATTTTATTTATTTATTTGACAGAGAGAAACACAGCCAGAGAGGGAACACAAGCAGAGGGACTGAGAGAGGGAGAAGCAGGCTTCCCGCCGAGCAGGGAGCCCAATGTGGGACTCGATCCTGGGTCTCGGGTCTCCGGGATCATGACCTGAGCCGAAGGCAGTCGCTTAACCAACTGAGCCACCCAGGCGCCCTCTTCTGACACTTTTAGGCACCATCACCATCATTCCCCGCCTCCCCCATCATTCCAGCCAACTTCCACTTATCTCGCAGGTTTTTGCTCAAAAAAACACCTTTGAAATCTTTCCTGACTCCTGATCCAATATATCAATTTCCTTGTATCTTGTTTCTTCCCTGACATGACAGTTACCAACTTGACCACACATTGTGGTTGGATGTTTGATGATCATTCTCGGAAGCTGCCTGTTGGACCTCTGAGGATAGGAACTGCATTGTTCTTGACCACGTCTTTAATTGGGCATTTAGCTGAAGCTTAATGTGTTTACTGAATCAAACAGATATAAAAGAATGAAGGTGAAATACCAACAGTGGAATTAAAATGCTTTTTAAAAACCTAATTTTCAAGCACTGTATTCTCTACTGGGGGCAAAGCAGTGACTATAAATGATTCTTCCCTAAATTTTTCATATCTGGTTAGAGTTAAGAATAAAAAAAATATCACTATGGTAAGTGCAGATGTTGAGTACTGGAAGACTATAGAAACCTCCCAGAAGGCCCACTGACTTTTCCTGGAGTAGATTATACAAGAGATGACTTAGGAATTCTTTATTTTTAAGTCAAGAAGGATGTAATTTATTGATACTGAGATATAATTTATTGAGATAATTATGTTGAGATAGAATTTACATTGCATAAAAGCCATCCTTTTTAAGATGAGGTTTTTTTTTAAGATTTCTTTTTTTTTTTTTAAGATTTTTATTTATTTGACAGCGAGAAACACAATTAGAGAGGGATCACAAGCAGGGGGAGTGAAAAAGAGAGAAGCAGGCTTCCCGCGGAGCAGGGAGCCCGATGTGGGGCTCGATCCTGGGTCTCCAGGATCATGACCTGAGCCGAAGGCAGTCGCTTAACCAACTGAGCCACCCAGGCATCCCTTAAGATTTTTTTTTTATTTATTTGTCAGAGAGAGAGAGAGAGAGAGAGAGAGAGAGAGAGAGAGAACACAAGCAAGGGGAACAGCAAGAAGAGGGAGAAGCAGGCTTCCCATTGAGCAGGGAGCCTGATGAGGGACTAGACCCCAGGACGCTGGGATCATGACCTGAGCTGAAGGGAGCTGCTTAACTGACTGAGCCACCCAGGTGTCCCTGCAGTGATTTTTAACAGATGTATGCAGTCATACAACCAGTAGTACCACGATGAAGATGCAGGACATTTCTGTGCCCACTTTACCCCAAATTCCCTTATACCCTGTAGCAGGCAGCCCTTTCCACCCCTCCGCAGCAACCACTGATGGGATTTCTGTTTCCAGTGTTGCCTTTTCCAGAACAATATATAAATAGAATAGTGTTACATATACCTTTTGGTGTCCTCCTTTTTCTCAGTCAGTGTAATAATTTTGAGATTCCATTGTCTTATTTATGTATCAGTAGCTTATTTCTTTTTTAAAAAGCAGATAAGAGGTACAATCAACATACAATAAATTGCAATCACCATAGAGTTAGTGAATAGCCGGCACCCCTAAAAGTTTCTTTCTTTCTTTTTTTTTTTTTTTTTTTTTTTTTTAAGATTTTACTTATTTATTTGACAGAGAGATAGATCAGAGGTAGGCAGAGAAGCAGGCAGAGAAAGAGAGGGAAGCAGGCTCCCTGCTGAGCAGAAGCCTGATGTAGGGCTCCATCCCAGGGACCCGAAGGTAGAGGCTTTAACCCACTGAGCCACCCAGAGGCCCCGCCCCTAAAGGTTTCTTTAGATTCCTCTGTAAACCCTGCCTCCCGCTCCTTCCTCAGATGTAGTTTCTGCCCCGGCAAAGCAGTTTGTATTTTCTAGAATTTTATATCTGTGGCATCACACAGTATTCTTTTGTGTCTGGCTTCTCTCACTCAGCATAATTATTTTAATATTCATTCATTTTGTTGCATTTATCAATGCTTCTTTGTTTGCTTGCTTTTTGAGTAGGGTGACACTGCAAAGATAATGCTACAGTTTCTTTTCTTTTTTTTTAAATATTTTATTTATTTATTTGACAGAGAGAAACATAGCCAGAGAGGGAACACAAGCAGGGGGAGTGAGAGAGGGAGAAGCAGGCTTCCCGCCACAGTTTCTTTATTCATTGACCTGTTGATGAGCATTTGGATTTTGTCATTTTTGTTTCAGTTTTGGCTTTTGCAAATAAAGGGACACTGAACATTCTTGTATAAAGTCTTGGTGTGGACATATCCTGTCATTTGTTTGGTATACAGTTGACTTTGAATGACAGGGTTTGAACTGCACAGACCCACTTTTTTGTGGATGTTTTTTGATAAATATAGTACAGTACTATAACTATATTTTCTCCTCCTTGTGATTTCCTCTTTCTTTCTTTCTTTCTTTCTTTCTTTCTTTCTTTCTTTCTTTCTTTCCTTTTCTTTTAAAGATTTTTTTTTATCTATTTCACAGAGAGAAACACAGCCAGACAGGGAACACAAGCAGCAGGAGTGAGAGAGGGAGAAGCAGGTTTCCTGCGGAGCAGGCAGGGACTCCGGGATCCTGACCTGAGCTGAAGGCAGAGGCTTAACCACTCAGCCACCCAGGCGCCTCTCCTTATGATTTTCTTAATAACATTTTCTTTTCTATAGCTTCCTTTATTTTAAGAATACAGTATTTAATAGGTATAACATGCAAAGTGTGTTAATCGACAGTTTATGCTATTGGTAAGACTTCCAGTCAACAGTAGTCTATTACTAGTTAGCTTTTGGGAAGTCAAAAGTCAGATGCAGGTTTTCAACTGCATGTGTATGTGAGGTCAGTGTCCCTACCCCCCGTGTGTTGTTCAAAGGTCAGCTGTAATTACTGAGAAGTGTAATGGCTGGATTCTATGGAAGAAACTAACTGTCAAACTGGCTTCCTGATTGTACCACTTTATGTTCCCACACTAGTTCTAGTTTCTTTACATTCTTACCAACACTTGGTATGCCCAGTCTTTTAATTTTATTCTAAAAGGTATGTAATGAGATCTCATTGTGGTTTTAACTTGCATTTCCCTAATGACTAATGAATCTGAGCATCTTTTCATGAGCTTATGTATATCCATGTATTTTGTTTGATGAAGTTTTATTCAAAACCTATGTATCTACACCCACTTTTTAAAAATTGAGTTGTTTTCTTATTACCGAGTTGTAAGAGTTCTATATATAGTATAGCCACAAGTCCTTTATCAGATAGAAGTTTATTCTTCCTCATATGAATTTATTTTTATACAAGGGCTAGGATTTGACCCAAAGAAGAAGACAGTAAATGATATTTCAGTCATAAAAAAAGAGTAGCATGTGCAAATAAAAAACAAACAAACAAACACAAAGTTAGTTTTATGGCTATATGAGACCCTGATGTGTGGTAAAATAGGAAAAGGTGGTGGAAAGTAAGTTTACAAAAACAGGAGGAAGGCTGACGATAGAGACTTTTTTATGTCATACTATGGAATTTAGACTTTTTTTTGTGAGCACTAATATTAATAAATATCAGTATAACAATGATACTAATAATAGCTTTACAGTTTATGGAATTCTTTTATATACACGATTTATAGTGCTTTCCCATATATTATTTTATTTAAGTCCTTCGACAACCAGGGGAAGACAAAGACTTAGAGGCATGTGCAGTCCATTAAATATGGGTTTTTGGATTTTGAGCCCAGTGTCTTTTTAGTTTGTGTGTGTGTGTGTGTGTGTGTGTGTGTGTGTGTAAGTTTACTGTATGATGCAAGAGTGATAGTTGGCTTGATCTGCAAGGGCTCCACTGTCCCAGCAGGGCAGGGGATAGTATCCTGCTGAGTTCTGGGAGATGGTATAGTAGACCCTGGTCAAGGTTGGGGTGTAGTTGTACTTTGAAAATGATGATTCACAGTTAATGTGGAACAAAAGTTCTAGAATCTCAGAGGATTTTCTAGATTCTGAATGTTTTTAGTTGTTCTTTATTTATAGACTGACTCTAGATGAATAAAGTAAAATTATATGTATTTGTTAGTTAATTTGCTAAGAAAACACATAGGATGACCCAGTTTTTAAAAATTTTTTTATTTATTTTTTTCAGGTTTTTATTTTTAATTTGAATTTCTTTTTAAGCTTCTCTTGAGCAATTCAAAGATAACCAGAGGTTTTTAAACATAATCTTTTGGTTCAGTGTACTCGGTTTCTTTTGTCCTGTTCAGGACCCTGACTTGTTTCCCCATACCACCGACATGCACCATTGTCAACTTCAGAAACATGAAAAATATTACCTGCTGAACAAGCTCCCAATTTAGGTCTTTCTTTTTCTTTCTTTCTTTCGCTCTTTCTTTCCTCTTTCTCTTTCTCTCTTTCTCTTTTTCTTTTCTGTCTCGGAAGTTTGACATTTCCTCATTTGCTCCTTTTTTGCAAATTTCATCCTATCTTTAACTTCTGTGGCTTCTTTTCATGGTAATGAAATATGGGGATGGTAATCCAGAGTAACTGAAATACTCATACTCTGAAGTGAGGGATTTATTCATAATAATACTTCTTAACAAGTACATAAAAGCAAATTAATAATTATGTTTAATGTATCCATACACATTACTGTGTTATCTGTATATCTTCTGTGTAATTAATCATTTCAACATCATTTTAAGAACTGCTCAAGTACTGTGAAATCTGTCTATGCAGATTTAACATGGGACTGCTGTTTTCTCACCAATTAATCGGGAATGCCAGAGGGTTTTTTGAAGCATTTTTGCAAAATCCTTCTCATAGATGTATATGATTTAGATAGTTTGGGGCAATGGAAAGAAGATCCCAGCTTTGGAGTCAGACTTGATTCAAACCTGTAGGGCTATGAGCATGTTAGCCTGCAGCCTTACCTCGCTCATGGGCACAGTGTGTTGGTAAGGGTTAAGTGAGGGACACCTGGGTGGCTCATTTGGTAGAGCATGTGACTCTTGAACTCTGGGTTGTGAATTCAAGCCCCATGTCGGGCATAGAGAGCCTACTTAAAAAACAAACAAACAAACAAACAAAGCTAAATGAGATGGCATTTAAAGTGTTCAGGAAAGAGTTGGACACGAAGCAAATACTGAGATCACTTGCTCGTTTGCATCCTTTCTATACCAAGTTAATATTTTTATATATTTATCACTACTTTAGCCTTCATATACATACATATGGGTATAAACACATACACATAACTTATTACTACCGTTAACTACCATGATTAGTTACCACTTATTAAACATTTTCTGTGTGCTGGGCTCTCACTAACACCATAAGGTATAAACTATTATTATGTCCATTTTGCAGATGAGAAAACTGAGGCAAAGAGGTAAAGACCTAGCTGGGACTGCCCACCTAGTTAAACGTAGGTGTCAGGGGTTAATGGAGGCTCTTTGCTTTCAGAGCTTAGATTTCTCTTCTTTTTTTCTTTTTTTTTTTTTTAAGGATTTTATTTATTTATTTGACAGAGAGAAACACAGCTAGAGAGGGGACCACAAGCAGGAGGAGTGAGAGAGGGAGAAGCAGGCTTCCCGACGAACAGGGAGCCAGATGCAGGGCTCAATCCCAGGTCTCCGGGATCATGACCTGAGCCGAAAGCAGTCGCGTAACCAACTGAGCCACCCAGGCGCCCCTTAGATTTCTCTTCTAACAGAGATGTTACACAGTTAATTTCCTCTCAGTTTTCACAGTATCTTTTAAGACTAAAAATGAAATTAAAGTAATTTTATTTTCTTCATATTTTATGTCCCATCATTGTTTGTATGAAGCATGTAACCGATTTCACTGGTCTCATTTCAGCATCTGATCTTGCATATGGAAACAAACACTTTGGTGGACTGGCTGAGACAGGTTAGAATAGATGGTAAAACACTGAACTGGAGCTTTTAATTATAGATAATTTATTAAAATCAGGGATAACAATTATAATAGGTACATGTTTGATGATGTAAAACCTGAGGGGTTTAAGGGGTGGACTTTCAAGAATTTTTAACTAGTTTTGCACAATGAACTGAAGCATTTTGAATATTAACTTAATTGCAGTTGTGTATACATTATTATCTTCTCTTCAGGAGTTAGGGATAAGTATTAGTTGAAAAGTCTCTTAAATTGTGATTATTTGATTATGAAATGTCTTAGGAAGGACGGCTTACAATTTAAAAGGCCTGGAGTGTTTAAAAGATGATTTTCCTTTCTTAGTTTAGTCGATCAACTTCTTTCTGGACAAAGAATCCTGCTATCTGAAATTATGGATGTGTTAAATAGGAAATTTAAGGATATTTATACCCACATATATAGTATATACTGAACTACTTTCTGTTACCACATGACTTATGAAATTTAATGGTCATATTTTTCTATTTATGCACTGATTCCCCAAAAGTTGAGGCTTACACAGATTGCAGAGAAATTGTTATCTAAGTAGGGAGTATTTTTGATGTATGTCCTCAAACTGCATTAAACACTTAAATTATAAAGAAGAATAAGCAATATGCATGCGTAACACATATTTTTTTACTTAAGCCTAAAACGATTTTGAATAACGTTGTCGTTTTCTACTTCTTTAAAGCGCATATTTTTTCTTATAACTGAGTCCAAAACCTGACATTTAATTTTGTGAAATTGAATTGATAACTTGTGAAACAAGTAGCTATGATAAAAATGTATCCTTCAATAAAAAGGTTTGTAGGGTGCCTGGGTGGCTCAGTAGTTAAGCGTCTGCCTTTGGCTCAGGTCATGATCCCAGAGTCCCAGGTTTGGTCCCCACATTGGGCTCCCTGCTCAGCGGGAAGCCTATTTCTCTCTACTCCCCCTGCTTGTGTTCCCTCTCTAGCTGTGTTTCTCTCTGCCAAATAAATAAAAATCTTTTTTTTTAATAAAAAAGGTTTGTAATTCAATTATGCAAGAGTTTTTGAGTGAATATTATGTACAAAACATGTAGTGGTTTAAATGATATAAGGAATAAATAGAATCCCCAGAGTTTTAGAACCAGCAAAATAGTTGGAGAAATAAATACAAAAATAATTCTCATTCAAGTTGGTGTATGGAAAATGCTGTAATATACAAATCGCTTATTCCTGGATACTGATATATATATATGTATATAAATATATACTGATATATATAATAAATGAATCATGTGAATCAATTTCTACAGAAATATATGCACCAAAGAGATTATATAGCTCCTCTTTTTGATATAATGTATTCTAGATATAGGGAAAGTATGCAGAACTTATCTCAAAAAATTATTTTCTACTTGAAGAAAATTAATGAATAAAATATTTTTTAAGGTAGGTATGTTAGGGCTGCCTTCACAAAATACTGGGTGTTTTAACAACAGATCTTGATTTTCTCACAGTTGTGGGGCCTAGATGTCTAAGATCAAGGTATTGGCAGGTTTGGTTTCTTCTGAGACCTCTCTCCTTGGCTTAGAGATGGCCACTTCTCCTTGTGTCTTGGTTTTATGTCATCCATATTTTACCTTGATTTTTCTTTAAAGACTTTATATCTAAATACAGTCATATTTTGAGGTACTGGGAGTTAGTGTAGGGGGAGGGCATAATTGCATAATTCATCACATAACAGCAGGGTAACCATAAAGTGAGTTGGTCTTACTATAGTTTTGTACATTCAATTCTTCCTTATGCTTAATGCATATATTTATTTTGGACAATAAGTTAAATCAACTTACTCCAAAACCAAAACCATTCATGTTGACATCTAGAAAGCCTTCTGTCTTAATACTCGCTCCCTTCCACACCATCATTATTGCCTTCCTGCATCCTCCCTTTTGACCAGTCTGTCTGCTTAGGATGAATGGCAAAAAATGATATGGCTTGAGGATACCATCTGGAATCAATAATACATGGAAAGATGAATCTTCTATGAATAATCTAGACTATGAATAGTAAGTCTGTTATCTTTTTAGATTATTTCTATATGCTGCATGTGTACATACTACTATTTCCCTATCTTGGCCTTTGAATAACTGGTGCCGTGCTTTGATTAAGTAGCAGTAGAGGAAAATTCAATGGGTATGTGTATTTGTGTCACTGAGACTATGAGAAGTTAAAGAGCAATGCTAGAATAAGCTAAACTCCAGAATAGGGCAGGTACTGTGTTTGCACTTTGGAGAAACATTTCAAATATGTCTTGATTTCCGATTTTATTCTCTACTGTGCCGAACACCTTATATAAGACATATATGCTTCCTTTTAGTTTAGAAGTGCTGGGTTTAAGAAGCATTAGATATACAAAGGAATATATACAATAATTCAAGGACTACTAAACTGTATTTCTTGAATTAATGGGAAAGAGACATATAGCAAACCCCATGGATGCTGTTAGCGAAAGTGCCCAAATGCCAGGCGAGTTCTGAGGGACGCTATCCGTAGCTGCATCCTCTCTTCCCTGGTGTTGAGACAAACAAACACACAAGGCTCTTAAGGTGCAAAGGGCAGTTTCTGTATTTGGAGTTATGCATTAAACAGATTGTTTCAGAGTTTCTCAGGTGGAATCCTGACAACTCAGCTTGCAATAAAAGCGCCATGATTCATTCTCACAAATGCTTTTATTTTACTAACAATATAATTGCAACTCACAGTGTTTGGAGCAGTGTGCTCATTCCAGTGGGTCTGTTTTAAAACTGTGGAAGATTGGTTGCATTATGTCTTCAGCCATCTTGCAATAAATATCTTAGGAACAGTAGTTCATTGATTTAGAGAAAATTATCAGTCTTGGTATGGGGTGGAATGTGTAAAGCATGTAAGACAGAGGGAATTAGACAGTAGACTGGGCTACTGAGTGACCCTTGACAAGTTATTTAACTTGTTTGTGCTTTAGTTTGCTCGTCTCTCATCTAGAGGAATGCTACCTACTTGCATAAGATTCCTGAAAACCTTAAATTGGGCAACAGTAGAAGAAACCACCCAGCATCATTTTCTAGTACTTGGCAGTTACTTAATAAATGGAAATACCCTTTCTTTTCATTTCCATGATTTTTAATTTCCTCTTATGATCCTAGAAGTAGATATTAAAAAAAAAGACTTAAATTTTTTTTTTTTTTGCTTAAACCATAAGCCAGGAGGTAGTCTTCATTTCTGCCTTTTCTTTACACACCTGATCTAATTTGTCAGTGAATTAGAGACCTGCCAATGTTACTTCCAAATGTGCAGTTTCCACACCCCTTCCCCTCTCTGCTGGTCATCCAAGGAACAGTAATTGCATACCTGGACAACTCCAGCTGCCCATTAATCTGTTTTTTCAGTTTCCGTAGTTTTTTCAGTTTCCGTAGCGTTCCCTTCAATGGTGATATTAAAACATAAATAAGAACCTATCACCCTCTGTCTAAATGCATCCAGTTGGTTGCCCATTGTGGCAGGAATAAAGGGCAGACTCTTTGTTGCAGCCTCTGAGGAATTTGATGTTCTGGCCTCCCCTGGTCACTCTCTTACCTCTGGTCACATCCACATTTTCTCAGTTCTCAAAAAAAAGCCAAATTATTTTTCACAACTTTGCCCTTTTCATTCAAAACTCCTTCCAAACTCGCCCCCACCTCCCACACATAAACATGACCTGAATGTCTTCATCCTTTCCTTCTCAGTTTAAATGTCACCTTCAGAGAGAGGGTTCTAGGCATTTCCTCTGATTTGTGTGTTCTTCTGTAGTTATTGTTTGGAGATAATCATGTCAACCCAGTTGGCTGAGAGATCTCAGCAGCAGAAACTTGAGTGGACATTGTAAAGAGGGATAAAACAGCAGGAGAAGGAAGGAAATACTAAATATTTAATAAAGTAAGAAAGATCTGACACATTCTTTAATCTACTTGAAAACTTCTTTAATAACTTGAAAACTTGTATTTCATGACATATTTTTTTTTGTTTGGATTAAGATATCATTATGACTAACTGCTGGTTGAAACAAGGGAAAGTAATTGTCATTATCTAATTTTCTAACCCAGTATGTTAAAAATGTAATCATTTCCATGTGACTCAATATTAACAAAAGATTTTTTTTTTAGGATTTTATTTATGTATTTGACAGAGAGAAACACAGGTAGAGATTGAACACAAGCAGAGGGAGTGAGAGAGGGAGAAGCAGGCTTCCCGCTGAGCAGGGAGCCCGATGCGGGGCTGGATCCCGGGTCTCCAGGATCATGACCTGAGCTGAAGGCAGTTGCTTAACCAACTGAGCCACCCACACACACTGTTAACAAAATTGTTAAGGATATAGTTTACACTGTGTTTTTCATTAAGCCTTCAAAATCTAGTACATTTTTATGTTTTACAGGACATTTCAGTTCCCACTCGTCACAATTCAGATGCTCAGCAGCCACACGTGGCCAGTGGCTATCATGTTGTTCAGTGAGGATCCAGTGGTGATTCAGATGAGATTCAGCATATCACTCTTTCATTGTCTGGGATGATTTTTTATTTAATTTTGAGACAAACTAACTTTGGATTGTTTTTTCAGATTATACATGAAATTTCTGTTTTCAAAACTTTTTAATCAATTTGTGGGAAAATATATTCTCACATTTATGAAAAAGGAAAAAATCTCTCTTTTCTCTCTTAATTATGTATGAAGATTAATAGAGATAACAAGGGTTAGTTGCACCAGCAAATTAATGATTCTGAAGACTTTCCGATAATTGTAAGATTTAGCTGTGAGGCACTTTATGCGGAGTGGTATTTACAAGTAATTCTCAGAATTGAGTGGGCATCAGAATCACGTGAGAGCTCATAACCATGCAGATTATTGGGACCACCAGAGGTCCTGTTTCTGGGGTAGAGCTGAGAATCTGCATTTCCAGTATGCCTCCAAGTGCTGCTCCTGCCACTGATGAGAATGGTTAATGGTGCAGATCATCTCGTCTGCCCTCAGGCACTGGGCTTGTGAGGATGGTCCTGAGAAGCACCTTTCATTTCTTCCTGTGGTTGGTGATGCAGACCTTGGAAACCACTACTTGTGTGTGTGTGTGTGTGTGTGTGTGTGTGTGTGTGTATTTGTGTGTCTTTTGGGGGGTGGTGATGATATATGAGGACATTACCTGTCCATTCATTATGGTGCTATATTTCATATGGAGAATAGAGGACCAAAAGAACCATAAAGTGGGAGGAAGGAGAGAAGCCTATAACAAATTTCAGAACAGGAAATTGTTGAAGAAATGCCGCTGAGATCAGGGGGCAATACAAGCTTCCTGGTGACTGTGTCTTATGTTTTACCACTTTTGCTTTGAGGAGTGAGGAATGGAGTCTATATTCTAGGTCTAGATGATAGACTTTTACTGAAGCAATAATAGCTCTGTTGAATACTCAACCACAAGCCTAATATGTTTCCTGCTGTAATTTATCAGTTTTTCTAGCCTTTTAATACCCACTACATTCCAAATCTTAAAATTAGCTTTGAGATTCACATGGAAACAAGTACCATTGTTTATATGATAATGCTTATGTACCTATTGCATCATGTTGAATTTCTACAGAGCTGCCATGTGTGAATCAGGCCTCTGTAAATACTAGATAAAATTAATATTAAATTTCTGAGTAATGAGAAAAATCATTACCAAACTAAATATAACTTTGATAAAGCTGTGAGCTTGAAATATTTTTAACTGCTAAATTTAGAAAAAAAATCAAATGAAATTAATCTTTATTTCTTCTGCAAGCTTTCATTTTCCTGTTGCATTATCTAATATTTACTGAGTACTTATTATTGGCAGACATTGTTCTAACTGCTTTAACTCATTTAGTTATGAGGATAACAACCCAATGATTCTATTATTATTGTTCTTATTTTTACAGGGACATTATGCAGCAGAGGTGGTATTCTGAAACACTTACCTGCTTAAACTCTTATTCTGATATTCAGCTGGCTTAGTTTGTTCTTTTAAGGCGGGATTCTCTCTTCCTTGATTTTCTGTTCTACAAATCTACACCTAACTACACATCCATTTACATTTTTTGCTTCAAATTTTTTCCTTTTGCATAATTTAGTACTTTTGCTTTCCTCTATGTCTTCTCTATGTCATTTACTTTATCTGAAGTATAATCCCTTTTCTGTCCCGTGGTAACTTTTTACATTAATTAGCTCTTGAAATATTAAATATATTTATACATGTTCTTACTGTTATTAGAGTAGAATTATAACAACTTCAAAGATTTTTTTTAAAATAAAAATTGAATCTTCCAATATTCAGCACACACACATTTCTTTTTTGTACATTTCTACCTAGTCTTTTATGTAAGTGTGTTTATGGGCATGCATTTGTTTTATATTTATTCACCATGAGTAATTTGTATTTGGATTTTTCACTGATTTTTTAATTAAACATTTTTTCTTATTAGAGAAATTTTTAGAACTATTTTTGTAATATCACATAAAATGCCATTAAACTGAAATAACACAATCCACCTATTTTCCTGTTGTTGTACCAGTTGATTTTAATTTTTTTCCTAGTCATAATTTTGTAATGCATGTTTGTACATGAACAGAGCTTTTATAAAAAGTTGATTTTTTCCTTCCTACTAATTTAGTAAGTCAAAAAGTCGGCCTTCTTGATGACACATATTGTTGTATTGTTTTTGCTTTTAATCGAAGATGTTTTTAATTGAGCTTTAACAAATCTTAAGCATATGCTCAGATGTTTACATATGTAGAATATAATCATTGACACCCAGAGTATTTCTAGTTCCCTAAAAAAATACCATTATGCTCCTACTTACACATAGGTTAAATTTGCCTATTAACTGTGTTGCTGTATATATTAGTAGGTAATTCTTTTTCATTGTTCTGCAGTATGCCATTGAATGAATAAATGATAGTTAATTTACTAAGTCTACTGTCCATGAACATTTGGATTGTTTCTAGTTTGGGGCTATTACAAATAAAACTGCCTTGAACATATTTTGCATGTCTTTTGTTGGACCTGAGCCCTCATTTCTAGTGGGTATATTCTCAAGAGCAGAATTACTGGATCATAGAGGATGCATATGTTTAGCTATTATTAATTTTCTATGGTTTAAAATCAATCTGAAATACCAGTACAAATATTTCTGTATTACATATTGGTAAGAATATTATACTCATCATATAAAAGGGGGAGAGAATAAATAGTTTAGGAAAGCAATAACAAAGTTATATTTAGAAACTGTGTTTTGTTCATGGCAAAACTTAGAAGATACATCTGCCTTCGATAATTCCCTTTCTTTCTGTACAAATTTATCATACATGGAACTCTATTAGTTCACATAAATATATTCCTAAACTGTTAAACTTTTCTTATAACAATAACAACAGTGATAACTATTTTTTTAAGATTATTTATGTATTTATTTGACAGAGAGAAACACTAGCTAGAGAGGGAACGCAAGCAGGGAGAGTGAGAGAGGGAGAAGCAGGCTTCCCGCCAAGCAGGGAGCCCGATGCGGGGCTCCATCCCGGGACTCCTGGATCATGACCTGGACCGAAGGCAGAGCCACCCAGGTGCCTGTGATAACTGTTTTTTAAATTGAGATGTAATTGGCATATAACCATTATTACTGCTTTGGCTACAGACACCTTTCCCTTCTACTTTTCATGGAATTTGCTCATGGGTATCCACTCACATTTAGTAAGTACTGAATACACAGTACCAAATGACTGGTAGGTATTTGTTTATGTTGATGAGCCTCAGGAAACCATACCTTTGCACTGTGTTTAAGATAGAGTTCACGTAAATAGTTTAGGTAAGCACAGCACATACAAATACCACACACACAAATCCTGAGCTTTACTGTGTATTCATGAATATGATTTTGAAAACATGCTTTTTATTTAAGTAAGGTTATGAAAACAATGAGTTTTAAAAAATTTAAGCTATTCTTATAAATTAGATCTTCTGCTCATACTGCAAAAATTTCTCTAAATGAATTGGATGATTCTTTTATATCCTCTCTTATACCTCTCAACCAGGAAGTAAGCACAAAAAATTCCTTTAACACTGGCTTTCATGCATAGTCATTAAGCAGCTTTATATTTGTTAGGGTGTGTTGGCAATAAATATCTTTTCTCTGGGACACCCAAATTATAGCCCGGTGTTGAAGCTTAATTATATCATTGAACTGCAGACCAGACAATGTTTCCATTATGGCAGTTCTTATTTATTGGAAGATAAAAGGGTGTAAAGTGAAAAGAGTAGTTGGGAAGTGATAATGATTGGCTAAGTACTGTGAAACTCCCTGCCACTGATCAAACTATGTTAATGTTTATTTTAGTCCTCAGGAGTAATAGTCACCTGTTAAAACTCTATCATGTAAAGCTATTTCCAGGCCTGGGGGTTATGAGGTGGGAGAGAAGTAGAATGATTTATTTTAAAAGCAAGACAAACATCAGATTTAAACATTTTAAATTTGTGTGTTCCTTTCCATATTGTTATGTAACTGACTTTACTTTTGGAAAAAAAATAGTTTGGGAGGTAATGTTTAAAGACACTGCTATGACACTGGCAGTGAAGCAATAATACATGATTTTTTTTTAAAGGACAGTTTTAGCAACAAATGACAACAAACCCCACACTGGCTCTTTGCAGGTATGTTTCCACTCATGCTCTCACTCTGGTTCTTGGTATCAGAATGAACCCTTCCTTCTGAAGACCATGAATAGGATGTGGTGTGAAGCATCTAACAAGCATCTAGACTTTAATTGTTGGAATATAAAAAAATTTAGAATACTGTGGTATCTACTGCAGTACCTGATGCATAATGAGCGTATCAATAAATATTTGTTGAAAAAATGAATATATTAATGAAATAGGTAAAATTTTTCAAAAGCGCATCCTTTGATTTAGATAATAGGTATATTGAAAAAATATAGAAAATGAAGAAAATTTATATAATACTTCAATAAATACATATGCATAGCAAAAAAAATAATTCACAATTTGTGAATTTAAATGATCTCTGAAGGTGTGTGTACACTGTAAGCCAGCAGTTATTTTCCTAGCTGTATGCCCTAGCCAAGCACTTGCACGTGTACATGAGGAGTCATGTACAGCAATACCTAATGGCATAAATCAACAAACTATCCCAGGGTCTATCACTAGAGCAAAAACAAGACATTGCTTTCCACTCATTCAATAGGACATTATATGGGAGTAAGAATGAACGAAACTGAGGTACACCATCAGTGTGGTTGAATCTCAGACACATATTGAGTGAAAGCGAATCAGAGAAGGATATATTAAGTATGATTTATTTTATATATTTTCAAAAACGAGAAAATATAAACACTTTTGTACATAATACAGAAATATTAACATACTTAATTCTATGAAGGGAGGAGTGGGAATAATGATTAAAATTTCATGTTAATGCTTAATTATTTGGTCACATACTTGGCAGGTGGATGTATGATCGTAGAGAGGCACAAATGAAGCTTCCACAGGCTGCCAATGTGCTCTTTATTTACATGGGTAATGTTATTCAGTGTTTCATTTATTATTAATATTTAACCTGCACAAGTACATTATATGCATGCTTCCTTTAATGATATATTTTACAATTTAACGAAATAAACTGCTTCTTAGGGGCACGAGTATGTTAGGTAATATCCTTGTATTCATGGAGCTTTCAGCTAGAGTAAAGGTAGACATTAATTCAATAATTGCAATTACTCCAGGCTTATTGAATAAGAACTACATGGTGCTATAAGGCTTTGCAATAGGTGATGTGATCTAATCAAGGAAGTGCAGAAGGAGTTTCACTGAAAAAGTGGGAATTGAGCTGATATCTAAATAATGAGTGGAAACTAACTTGGAAAAGGAGGAAGAAAGCTAAGAGTATGTCTTGTAGAGAAACTGATCAAGGCTCTGTGGTGCAGGAAGGAGCACTGTGAATACGAAGAAAGAAGGACAGTGTATTGATGAAAAGAGAGAAACGAGTATTGGGAAGAATATTATTCAAGAGGTAGGTGGGATCAAAACATGGATCTGATAGTTAATATTAAGACTTTTGTCTTTTCCCAGAGTGATGAGAAACTGTAGAGATGTTTGAAGTAGGGAGATGATGTGAACAAATTTACATTTTAGTATATCACTCTAGCTGCAGCTGGGTAGGGGCAAAAGTAGAGGCAAATGGGGAGATCTGCTGAGCAATTATTTTAGTAGTCCAGGTAACACATTATGAAAGCTGGGATTAAGGTACTGGTAGAGGGGATGAGAAGATATAGATTAATTTCAGAAAAATTTTGAGGACAAAATGTAGGGGATTTGGTAATGAAGTAAATCTGGGAAGAGAGTAAGAGGTATCTCAAGGATGATTTCTAAGTTTCTAGCTTGCCTAAATGAATGGCTGGTGGTGCTCTTTAACCGAGAGAGGGAATAAGAGGAAGAAGACCATAGATTAAAGGAACTCTATATTGTTCATATTTGTACATATTATGTGTGTAATTAGACTTCTGAGTGCAGATACTGATCTAATTTAGACTGTCTTTCAAAAGTGTTTTTCTGTACGGTTTGCATTACGTCTTGAGCTGAATATTCAGTATGGTAGAACACTAATTTTTTCAATGTCCTTTTTTAGAGTACAGACAGACATATGAATATAAAAGAAGTCTTCTTTGTCTCTTTCTCTTTTGCATTTCAATTTCCAGTCATCACCCGTTCCTTCTACTATAGGACTCTCTGACTGTCCATTTAACGTAGTGGAGGATTATTGGTTCTTTACTGCTCACCATGGTTAAAATAATACCCTTTCTCGATAAGGAAGCAAGTGGTGTCTAATGTTAGGATTATTCCAGAATTCGTGAAGATCTTGACATTTCATATAGGTGTAATGATTTGAAAAGTAGCTCTGTGCCGTCCCCTTTGAATAGGGAAGGCTAATTAGGGCCTTCCTGAGTCTAAGACGTCTAGTTAGAATCATAACATTTCATTGTTTCCTTCAAACCAGAAATCCTATAGTCATTCTTTTCCTTTAATTTCTGACAGTATGGTGGGCTGTATATCTAAAGAAACCTTCCCATTAGTAAAAACTAAAAAAATGCCATCAGAATATAGTTCTTGAAAAATCTGTTTTTTAAAACTATTATTTAATTGTATACCTGAGTTGGTGGGAAAGTAAAGGGAATTTTAAGAATACATGAACGCCATGAAATCACAAATCAAGATAAGTTAGCAAGCACTGAAACAGATGTTTTTTCTGTGATATTTGGCGGTTCCTCATGGTATACAGTTTAGGATTTGAGAACATTTTTGATATATAAAAAATAGCTTTGACTGGCAAAAACTGGTTAGACTGTACTGGAAAACCCTCTGTACAAGTAGGATCTCTGGAAGGAAACTCTTAATTTTAAGTTCAGTTAAATAAATAAAACAGATATGAAAGAGGCGGGAGAGAGAGGATGCGTATGGTCTTGAAAGAGAGTAGGAACAATTACTTTTCTTGGTCTTGGTTCTGCTTGCAGTATGTGAAAGAAAGTTTTACCTGAAGAAAATTCCCAACTTCACCTTCATGTAATTCAGATTCATGATGAAAAATAAATTTTCAGTTTTAAGGTTGATAATTTCCCCAAGTACTTTGCAGAAGCAAGCAAAAATCCCACAAAAAGAAAAGCACTTTAAGTCAAGGTCTTAAATAATTCTTACAGATAAAATTTCAAAGGGCATGAGATCATATCAAAAATCAGCACTGAATAAAGTAGAACAAAGCATAAATTTATTCAGAAAAACAAACAGCAGAAACAAATCCAAAAAGATTGTAGCTACTGGAACTTTCATTTATAAAATATAAGTTAATTGTATTTAATATGTTTAAAAATAATAAAGATTATCTAAAATATAGCGAAAGGCAAAGACTGAAAACAAGCACACATTTGAAAAAAGAACCAAACAGTAGTTTGAGAGATTAAGAAAAATAGCAAATGATAGTTGAAATTCATTTTTATGGGTTATACAGCAGAAGAAACTCAGCTGGAATGGGAATTTTTTGAAATAAAAGATCTGAAGAAAATGCAAAGAATACAGACAGAGAGACAGCTAGGAAATATGAAAGAGACTTTAAGAGATGTGGAGGATAAAAAGATAAAATGTCACATGTACCTAATTGGACAGCCAGGTAGAGGAAAGAGAGAAAATAGGGGTAAGACAATATTCGAAGTGATGATGGCTGAAACAGATTTTGAATTGATGAAAGACACTGATCTTCATATTTGCAAAGCAAAGAAATCCTAAGCCAATAATACAGTATAGTATAATCAATAGAACACTTTAATATTACAGCAAAATCACTGAACATTAATCAAAATGAAGAAAGACAAAAAAAGTTAACAAAGAACAGAGGGTAGTAGTAGTAGTAGAAACAAATCCAGACACAGCAGTAATCATCAATATATGGAGGATTAAAATTCCCAGTTCAAAGGGATTATTAGGCAGAAAACAAAACAAAACAAAACAAAACCAGTTCTATTGTTAGTAGAAAAACTCCTAAATTGAAGAATATAGAAAATGTTGAAAATAAAAATTGGGAAAGATATACCAACTAATTGATAACCAAAAATTTTTTAAAAGTTTACTTTTTAAATAACAGATTAAAAAAAAAAAACCTAAAAAATGTAGTTTGATGTGCTAGCCTGCCTCTGAGATGATTTCCTAGTGAACCTTGCTTTCTGGTAGTCATGGCTTTGTTTAGTCTCTTATCCCAATGAATAGGCATGATTTGTATAACCAATAAGATATTCCAGAAATGTTAATGTGAGAGAGAGGGAGGGAGGTAGGGAGGGAGGGAAAGTGGAAGGGAAGGAAAGAAAGTTATTAAGCTTTGAGAGGAAATAATCAAATTTTGATTTGTTATATAGATGACATGATTTCCCATTTAGGAAAAAAATCTACAAATTGTTAGTCATTTTTAAATTTATTTATTTATTTATTTATTTATTTATTTATTTATTATTTTAGAGAAAGAGAGAGTGAATGAGAGGGGGAGAGTCAGAGGGAGAGGGAGAGAGAGAGAATTTCAGGCAGACTCCCCACTGAGTGTGGAGCCTGTTGTGTCTCCATACTGCTCCGTCTAACAGCCCCCAAGATCATGACTCAACTGAGCCACTCAGGTGCCCCAATAAAATTCAAGTACAATTCCATGCATTAATATTAATATTCAGTTAATATTTTAACTTGGAAAATATTCTATTTTAATAGCAATGTGAATTATAAGGTATTTAAAAATAATGAAAAACCATGCAGATTTTTAAAGGAAATTATAAAATTGGATTGAAAAACATGAAAATACATCAAAATAAATGGAGAATCATACTGTAGATACGATGATGCTATTTTTAAAATGACCATTTTCCTCAAATTGTTGCATGATTTAATGCAACTCCTATCAAGTCTCAACTAGAGTTTTCATGAAAGTTGACTACTTCATTTTAACATTCATATGGTAGATCAAAATGACAAGAATTGCTAATTCACTACTGAAAAAGTAGTACAAGGAAGCACCTCTTAGCCTATCAGATATCAAGAGCTATTTTAAACCTATCATAATTATTACAATGTGCCAGTAGATTGCTGGAACAGCGTGCTTAGCTCATAAACAACCCACACATATATGGAAACTTATTCTCTTAGCATTACAGATCGGTAGAGGGAGCTTAGTCCTCTGGCAAAAAGTGTTGGGAAAATAAGCAATTAATATGGAAAAGATTAAACTGGAGCTCACCTCACACTTAACAAAAAATCAATTCCAGTTGGATTAATAACAAATTTGAAAGGGGACATAATAGAATGTTTCTGATCTCTTTCTATGAATGGATTACGTTTAAAAAGAAGCACAACCTTAGAAATAGTTTGATAAATTTCATTTCATTCAAATTCAGGGCTTCCTCCATCAGAAGGCACTGAGAGAGTAGTAAAATGACAGCTCCAAAAGCTAGAATAAAATGTTTGCATTGCCCATGATCAATAGAATTTAGAATCTAAAACATAAAAACTTAGTTATTAAGAAAAAGACAAGGAACCAATAAAAAAGTGGGGATAAGACATAGTCATTTCATGAAAAAGACTATAGGCAAGAAGAATTTGCAATATGCCGACACTAATCTGTATCACTGGAAAGACAAACTTAAACCACAATGAGTGTTCTGTCTCAACTTATTTGCAGGAATAAATGGCAATATCAGCATTACTGAGCAATCAGAATTGACTGTATACTGTAGATGTACCATGCTTCAGAAAACTGTGTGGAATTAATGGTAAAATTCAGCAAGAACTCTGAGCCAGGTGTTCTCTCTCTAGCTGTGTTTCTCTCTGTCAAATAAATAAATAAAATCTTTAAAAAGGGGGGTGTGGGGTGCCTGAGTGGCTCAGTTGGGTAAGAACTCTGAGCCAGCAGTTCCACTGCTAAGTGTACCTTAGAGCTGGGCTTCTTGAATGATCCAGGAGAAAGGAATCCTAGTTTTGAAATTTGCCCTCCTTCCCTCTATCCCTTTTTTTGTTCCCTTTTCTCCCTTCCCCCCTCTCTTCTCTTCTCTTCTTTCTTTCTCCAGTATGGTTAAGATGCTCATTTGAAATACAATTTAACTGCATTTGTTTCACTTTACTTTCAGGGTTTTTTTGTGTGTGGGTGTTGTGGGTTTTGTTTTTTTGTTTTTCTGCTTCTTGCTCTTAATTATTTTATTTTTCCAATATGTATGTTAAGCTTTCAAAAGTAAAAACTATATATAAAGAGATAGCCCTTAGATGAGCCATGCTGCCTCCTGTATCCTTCCACTCTATACCCCTCTCTTGTAACCAACTTCACTGGGATTTTTTTTTTTTTGCCATGATTAGAATATTTGTGTATTAATTTATTTCTCCTTCTTTCACAAATGGGTTTATTATATATGCTTTCTGCATTTTGATTCTCCCCCACTCCAGTCCCCATGATACTCTCTTGAGATTTTCTTTCATTTCTCGAAGACCTTCCTCATTCTTTTTTTACATAATTCTCCATTGTGTGAATGTATCACAGTATATTCAACCAACATGTTAGGTTGAACACATAGGTAGTTTCAGTATTTTAGTTTTCATTTATTTGAAATCACTTCTTTTGTTTTTATTTTGCTTACTGGTACTACTACATTCTTGAAAGTATGTTCTGTCTTAACAAAAAAATCAGTTGAAGTTTATATTGCTGTCAGTGAATTAGGCATTAAAAATAAATTACACAAATTTTACTACTCTAATTTAGCTATATCGTTAAATGATAGATTTTAAAAACAGGCTTATTTGCAAATGAAAAGAATGTACAGATATTTATAAAATTATTTAAATATTATCCAACTTTTACACATTTTTGGATTACAATTGCCAGTCTGTAAATATCTTAAAAATATACATGATTGTAACTGCATACGTGGTTTTTGCTGTAGTGTGACTTACATGAGTTCCAACACCATCAGACTGTTGAAGCCCTATTAAATGAGATGCATTGACTGATTCTGGCTTTGCTATCAAGCACAATCCAATTACTATTAAAGCTTCTAATTGCTTATCCTCCATTTCTGTACTTATCCTGTCATGAGCTTATAACAAACAATTCACGGACTGGCTTGGGTCCACAAACCACATGTTGATAATGTGCACCTGAAAACATATACTAGAATATTGATGGCAGCACTGTTTGTAACAGTAAATATTGGAAATACCCCAAATGTCTATTAATAGTGGAATGGGTAAGTGCATTGTGGTATGTTCATGTGGTGATTTATTATAGAACAGAAAAAATAAATCACTCCTCTGTTCATCAACTTAAATAAATCTCATAAACACAAAGTTCAGTTAAAAAATATCAAAGAATACATTACAGTAATATTTTCATTTATGTAAAGGTCCAAACAGAAACAACTAAATAATACACTGTTATTAGTTTATAGATATGTGGTTAAACTCAAAGTACTGTAAGGAATCATTAGCATAGTAGGATAGGATAGGATAGTAATTAACTCTAGGAGTGGGACTCAATCAAGGAATGGTATCCAGGGGCCTTCAAAGTCATGGTTCATGTTCTACTTCATAAATGAAGTACTGAGCATATGGATATTTGTTCCTTATTATTAAACTGAACAGATACCAGATGTTATTTTGTATATATCAGAGGTTTTATAATAAATTATTAAAATTATCAATATTTAAGGCTAAAAATGGGACTTTTTGAAATAGTTGTAAAGAGATGTGAACGTCTTCCTAGGCATTCCTTCATGGAAAGACTCAGAATTATAAAGCTTCTAGTTCACATGAATTCTATACATTTGTTCCAATTCCAAACAGAAAAATAAACAAAACTCAAGAATTAATCTCCATATCTCAAGATCTCTGAAGGATAGGAAGTCATTATTGCATACTGTGTTTCAATATAAGGATTTGATCATGACAATATAAAATTTGATTTTTAAGGTGTTCTGGGATAAAATATATAATAAAATGCCTACATTCAGTGAGTTGGCCAGAACCATTATAAAATTAATAGTTAGATCACTGGAAATCATGACAGAGAGCAGGGGTGCTGAATCTCAGGTTCTCCTTATTGACCTCAGGATTTTAACTACATTATCTAATTTTCTAGTATCTAAAATGAAAATACCAATAGTATTAATAACTAAGATAAAAATTGCTTGTTTTAGCCTTACTGTAATGAAGAACTCTGTGACATTAGATTATTTTCAGGTTTACTTTGGAAATGAGAACATATGATATATATAGTGTTCTAGTGTGATTTTCTTTTTTACCTGTATTGTGAATACCCATCTATGTCAAACTTTCTCTGTAGTTATGATAAACAAATTAAATAAATTATAATTTATTTTCTATTTCTCATATGCCAACATAGAATTTTTAAAAAGCGCCCCTATGCCCCAAAAGTTAGAGACCAAATATGAGTGAATAAGAAATGACTTGACATATTGAATATTAATGGAATTCTAAAACTATACTAATTAAAGCTCTATGATTTTGAGAAAAGAAGAATAGAGGAATGGAACAATATAAAAGTTCTGAAATCATATGTTTATAAATTTATAATATATGATTATATAATATAATTCTGAATGTATGTTATAATATTAATATGTAAGTAATTATAATACATCTTTGGGAAAACTATTCAATAAATACTGCTAGATGCCATTTGGAATAAAAAAAGATGAGTGAAACATAAATATAATAAAAAAAAAACACAAAAAAGACAGATATCTACCTGGTCTTGAAGAAAAGGAAAACTGTAACTGTAACACAATGTAAAAAAACTGTACAAGGAAGTAATGATCTATGTGTTAGAAGAGAAATATTTTTAAAATTATATAGAAACATTATTAACCTAAACATCAAATATTCTATGGATATTATTTTCCATAAATATCATAGACATAGCGTTAAATAGCTAAGGTACAAAAACTTCAATAATGAAGAATTCTCCAACTTCAATAAAAATGACATACTTAAATAGCATAACTTCATAAAAACCTAGTTTTCCTGGTGTATTAGGATGAAAATTATGCTGCTAGAACTAAATGACCCAAAAGGGTTGCTGCGATAAAGTAGAAGTTTATTTCCTTCCCACTTAACAATCCCTAAGTCCCTGGTCTAGGTTGAATGATTATATGTGTTTCGCATGGCCATCCCAGGACTCAGGTTGTTTCTCTCATGGCTTTACTATCTCCTGGAGCAGCTTTTGGCAGTTCTTTCTATAAAGGGCCAGATGCCAAGTATGGTAGGTTTTGGGGGCCATATGATGTCTGTTGCAATTACTGAGCTCTGCAGTTGTACGGTGAAAGTGGCCACAGACAATACATAAACAAATGGGTGTGACAGTGTTTAAAAAAATCTTTATTTACAAAACAGTCGAATCTTGTCATTTTATGATGGTTGCTCTAGGGCATTGTCTTGCTCTGCTTGGTTGAGGCTAAATCACAAGCACATCTGTATTCCAGCTTGCAAGAAGGAGGGAGCATGGTGGATTTCATGCACAATACCTTCAAGCTTAGACCCATAAGTAGCAAGTATCACTTACGATCACATTCCATTGGTGAAAACTTAGATATATGGCTACAGCCAGCTGCACGGGTGGCTGAGAAATGTAACCTCCAGTTCCAAAGTGCCCAATTACTTATCTCTTGCTATGGAAGAAGGAACATATCTAAGGGAACTGCTAGTTGTCTCTGCCAGACTGTAGAAAAATAAGTTCAAGTTTCTTTAAATTTTATGTGATATAAATAATTGTTATCAAAGAACAAAAATATAATATCCAGTACCATTACTAGTGAGTGCAGTAATAATTGTTGCAGTTTTAATATATGTCCAACATCCTTGGGTTCTAATACAACCTCAAAGCATTTATTTCACCACTTTCTAAATGGGTATCTGATTTTTAAAGAATTTAAAGACTAAAATATGCAATTAGTGAATATTTGAGCCATGATTCAATTGTAGGCACTCCTGTTCCAAGCCTATGCTCTTCACTAGTGGATAATGAAAGTAATAACACTTTTGTGGAGAGTGCATTGACACTGTGGGTCAAAATCTGTAAAAAATCTGTAAAAAAAATTCATATCATCTGACTTAATTATCGCCCTTCTAGGATTTTTTTCTCTTTTAAAATAATTAGCAATATGATCAAAGTCAATACAGTTATGTATTATCCAGCCATTAAAATAGATTTTCAAATAATAACAATGCTCAGGACATAAAACAAAAGATTGAAAACACTCCAAATAGAGAATAGTCTACACAGAGAGAATAATGTATATTACATGTTTTAAATATATATAAGCATATGCATGCATACATATATAATGTATATGCACATACATTTGTAAGTAATGTAAACATATATGAAAAGTGGTACTTTGATAAAATTATAGGGCTTTTTAAAGTTTTCTATATTTCTACATATTCTATTTTTAAAAATCTATATATTTCTATATTTCTATATATTCTATATGTGTATATGTTCTATAATCTATATTTTCTATATATTCTATATGTATATATATCTATATTCTATATTTTATATTTCTATAAATTTTCAATAATAAGCATATTGTTTGGGCATATATTTTATTTATATTAAAATATCAAGTTAATAATTAAAAACTGTACTATTAAAACTCTAATTTTCCAGTGTTAATAGTAATGCCTGATGTGTTAATCAAACAAGAACCGACATTTTAAGAAAAACTGATTAAATTAAATTTAAATAGAATTTATTCTATATAGAGACATGTTACTTAAATAATGAGTGCATTTTCCTAGCATATGTATGTCTTTTCATGTGGCTGCTTTTCTGTTTCTGTTATGTTAGCTTTCAGTCCTATATGCCCATTGGTAGGCCACTTTATATTCTTTTTGGTTTTAATTTCTGCCAGGAAAGACATATTTCTGAAATCATTTTTATTTTAATGTGTAGGATAGTACCAATAAGATTTCAGCTTAATTAATTGAACATTCAGTTTTAGTTGACAATAGAGTGGATCAATGACACAAAAGGCATTCGAAATGGTTCATCAAATGTTATTTCAAAAGAAGTAAATTCTAACTTTTTACCCTTTTTCTCTGATATTAAATTTAGTTATTCTTTGTCACAATATGTATGTTTTTGTAGTGTAACCTATTTGCCCAATGTGGGGTTTGAACTCACAACCCTGAGATCGAGAGTCACATGCTTTACCAACTGAGGCCGCCAGGTGCCCCATCACACAATGTTAAGTTTTGAGTAAGGTGACAGTATTCCAAACATAATTTATCTTCCAAATCAGGAAACTTTTGAGAGTAGCAAGGGAAGCTATTATCAATTATGCTTGGGCAACAGTCAGACTATCACTCTCCTGTGCATATTTGGGCTACTGGTCACTGTAACAAGGGTTAACTATGAGCAAAGTGAATTTTAATGTTCAGTGGAAGATTTGTTATTCAGTAATTACAAAGTAATCATAAACCCCTTTTAACAAAGCATTTATGTTAAAAACATTTGATTTTTATGGACTTCCTCTAGTAGAATGGTAATAACATTGTTTCCATCTTTATGATACATTATCTCAGGTGGAGGAGGGTGGAGACTGTAGGAACTGACTTTTCTGGTTTCCATTTGGAACAGTGGTTAAGTTTGTTTATGTCATAGATACAACCTAAATTTCAACATTTTACTTTTGAATTCATCAAAAATTTTAACTTTCTGATTCATTTCTCAGTTCTAGAGTTCTACATGTTTTCTTTGTTTCACCAGCACTGTATTAGAGAAATAGTATTTTAATTCCTTACGAAGGATGGCATATACTGTATAGAGAATGACCAAGCTGCTTTAAGGTGGAGTTATTGGGTTCAGCTTAATTTGCCCTAGAGTTCAATGACCTGCTCCTACAATTAGTCTCTTACCTAGAGTTTCATCATGTGAGTCACAGCATGTCGTTTATCACTGGTCAGGCTCCTTTCTTATTCTTGGGCTTATTCAAACTTTCAAAAGCTAAATTTGCAACTGTAAAGTGTCCAGAGGGTTGTTAAAGAAGACACAAATTGGGTACCAGGGTGGCTCAGTCCTGAAGTGTCTGCCTTCGTTTTAGGTCATGATCCCGGAATCCCAGGATGGAGCCCACATCAGGCTCCCTGCCCGGCTTCTCCCTCTCTCACTCACCCTGCTTGTGGTCCCTCTCTCACTGTATTTCTCTCTATCAAATAAATAAATACAAATCTTAAAAAAAAAAAAAGAAGAAGACACGTCACCATTTATATAAGTTTGAGCTTTTCAAGTTTCTTTCCTCTAAAATTATACTAGAAAACCTGACTTTATTTTTTAAATATTAAAAAAAAGAAGAATATGCATAGTTTCCCTATGCACTGGTTTCATTTTTGAGGCCTAGACCATGTTTATATACCTAGGTTAAATTATTTCCATCCATTATTATTGTTACTAATGAAGAAATACATGTCCTGTGAAGATTTTGTAGCATATGACTTATTGTTAGAAAAATAAGTTAAAATTACAGGGATTGTTACAGGAAAAACAGACAGAAGAACCCAATATAGCCTTATGTCTGCCAAAAAAATTTTAGGCTTTATGATGGAAATTTATGCAATATAGTTTTCTCACAAGATGCATCGAATCTTATGCAATGGCTGAATAAAATATTAGTCCCAATGTGATTATGCATCTTTATTCCCAAATTTTCCTGGCTTTATATTTTCATAGCACTTTTTCTGTTTATTTATTGAACTTATATTATCTTGAATGATATGTCCGTAGGTTTGCTTTCCACTTGAATGAGGGATCTTTGAAGGCACATAAAATTATTATTCATTATAAATCTTAATCACATTGCCTACTCTATATTAGACCATTAATAAATATGTTTAAAGTTAATTAATAAATAAATGATTGATTATATAGGGATTTTAATGATCAGATGGAACATTGAGGAATTAAATGATTGCTCACAGTAGGGTAGCAATAGGGTCTCTTGAATTTAAGCTTTCTATACCCTATACCCCCAGCCTGTTCTAATATCTGCAGCCTGATTCCTTGGTCCAGGACTGTAGGTTGTGTCTGTGTTGTTCCTTGCTTGAAGTGAAATAGCACAGGAACTAGTAAAATTGATTGGGCTCCTGGAATTAATTGATTGATGTGCCTTACTTCATATTTCTGATCTTCATATTTTATGCTTTTTTAGTGAAGAAAATAATGTATATTATGTGTGCTTGTACTGAGCATTAAGTAAGGTGTGTAGTAAGTCTTTAATACATTGGCTAATACATCTTTGCCTGTCATTCTCCAATCCCACTGTCCTACCTGAAGTTTCCATAATATGCAGATTGTTGGTGCTGGTGTTGCTGCTGCCATGTTGTCACTAGAGGCCCTCTTCTCCCCAGTTATTTTTGCTAGGTCTTTTCCTACACATTAAATTCTTGGGGGACTCTTATCTAATCAGTCTATCAATAATAGCCCTAATCATGCTATCATCTTATCTTGTTTTATCTCTCTTCATTGTACTTAGCAGTCACTGACATTTTGATATCTATTTTTTATAGTGCCCAGCTTGCTTGCAAGAATGAGGTCCATGAAGACAGGGACTTTGTCTTCTTTATTCACTGCTCTAGCTCCAGTGTGTAGGAGAGAACTTGGTCTATTGCATCATGAAACAACCTATTTTTTGACTGAATGAAAGGAATGGTATAAGAAAGTGCTGCTCTTAAGAATCAAGCTATTGGGACACCTGGGTGGCTCAGTTGGTTAACTGTTTGCCTTTGGCTCAGGTCATAATGTCAGGGTCCTGGGATTGAGCCCTGCATTAGGCTCCTTGCTCTGCGGGAAACTGCTTCTCCCTCTTCTCATGTTCTCTTTCTCTTTCAAAGAAATAAATAAAATCTTAATAAAAAAAGAAACTATTAAGGAAGTCCCTTTTTTATGATGAACACTGTGTGTTGTATGTAAGTGATGAATCTCTGGATTCTACTCAGAACCAATATTGCACTGTATGTTAATTAAGTAAAATTAAAAAAATAATCAAACTATTTAGAAACACTTATATATATGGATATATCACTAGAAATGTTAACATTTTGTGGGGAATAAGATTATCAACCATACATAAAAAGTGAGATATAGGTCTTGAGTTCTTCCCTATTGCTCCCACACCCATGCTGTTTATGCAGGTAACATAGTCCTTAATCACATTTTTCTAGCTCTTCAAAACCCAAACAAGTAACTTAATCTTTCAGATTCAATATATCAACCCTCAAAACAATAAAACACTAAGTTTTTAGGAGATTGAGTTCCTAAGAAATGGATGCCAGATTACAACACTACTTGCAGACACAAAATGTGGTTTTTGAGAACATAAAATTTATGAGCTTTTTAAAGCCTAAGTGATATATTTCATATAGCTCTTCCATCTGTCCCTTTTTAGAAATGCTTTATTTATTTTATTATTTTTTTTGGCAATAACATTGCTTCTAGGTGAACAGAAATGATTAATAATTAAAAATTAAGTTTCATAAAATGTTGGTATCTTTAGTTACACACATATCCAACAATGATAGTCAATGTGGTGAGTAATGTTCAAGTATTTATACTCTAGAGAACAACTAAATCATTTACTATAACCTGGTGTTTTCGGTTATGCGTGAACATATAGAATTTTCTGGGTAGTTGATCTTAAGGTATAGCAAAATGAAATGTGCAAGTAATTAAAGAAAATGTTTTACTAACATTTATCTTGATAAATTATTTCAGTTCTATGTTTCATTTTGCAGACACATCTACAATGTCACCGAACTCATGAAATAACTGAAAAAACTCATAACTGGTTTTATATTCTTCAGCAGGAAAAAAGATTTTAAAAATAACCATGATGCTCTAGTAACACAATTTCTTCAATAAGTTACTTTTGCCGTTTTTTTTTTTTTTTAAAGATTTTATTTATTTGACAGAGAGAAACACAGCCAGAGAGGGAACACAAGCAGGGGGGAGTGAGAGAGGGAGGGCAGGCTTCCCGCTGAGCAGGGAGCCCGATGTGGGGCTAGATCCTAGATCTCTGGGATCATGACCTGAGCCGAAGGCAGTCGCTCAACCAACTGAGCCACCCAGGCGCCCCTCTTTTGCTGTTTTTAAAATACTAGTTGTTGTAGTGGTGCCTGGGGGGCTCAGTCTATTAAGCATTCAACTCTTGGTGTTCAGCTCAGGTCATGATCACATGGGATATGGGTTCGATCCCCATGTCAGGCTCAGTGCTCCATGCCAAGTCTGCTTGAGGAAACTCTCCCTCTGCCCCTCCCCCTATAATTAAATAAATAAACAAGCAAACAAATGAATAAATAAATATTTTTAATTTTATTTATTTATTTGATAGCAACAGAGATCACAAGTAGGCAGAGAGGCAGGCAGAGAGAGAGGAGGAAGCAGGCTCCCCGCCGAGCAGAGAGCCCGATGCGGGCCTAGATCCAGGACCCTGAGATCATGACCTGAGCCGAAGGCAGAGGCTTAACTCACTGAGCCAGGCGCCCCATAAATAAATCTTTAAAAAATAATGGTAGTTGCAGTATTTACATATTTTCTACGTGCAAACTGATTTAATTGCATCTTCAAAAAACTAAAGCAAAAAAAAAGAAAAAGAAAAAAAGGAATGTCCTAATTGAATATGGTTATAGCTATGTGGGATTAGGTATTCTAAGTCAGAACTGGTTACAATGAGTTGTATGGACTTTTCTACCTAGTGAACATTATTGATTAAATGGCTGTGGGAACCATAAAATGTACTCCTTATCTGGAACTTCTTTGTCTAGAAGCACACAAAATTTTACAGACCCATCCAGAGCCTCATGAATCGAAAAGGCTCATTTTCTACACTTTGGAGATCTTATTTTCTGTGTAAGATCTTAGTTGAATTATTCAAAATACAGCATAAGCATTATGAGGAAAAGAAATGTATAGAATTAAATACATTAAATACCTACTAAGATGTGATTGCAAATATTTGAGGGTGGTATGATAAATAACACAACTCAAGAAGGGACTTATGGAGTTACTATAAGAATTTGCTGATTTGCATACTTGAGATTTTTTTTGGCAGGGGAAGGGAAGAAGGAGAAAAAGAGAGAATCTTAATTAAGCTGGGTGTGGAGTCTGAGTTGGGTCTTGATCCCACAAACCTGAGATCATGACTTGAGCTGAAATCAAGAGTAGGATACTTAACCAACTGAGCCACCCAGATGCCCCCAGATTTTTTAAAAATCTTTTTTCTATTTCCTTGAAAGCACAGTCCTATGAAAAATGTACCTTTCTGTGTTTTATTGGATTACTTAATTTTCATTTCAAGTTTATTTGCTTTTCCTGTTTTATCTGGGCCATTTTTAGGCCCAATTCCTTTTTTTTTTTTTTTTTTTTTTTTTTAATGGAGCATAACTCCCTGGGCATGGAGCCTGCTTAAGATTCTCTCCTTCTGTCTCCCCTCACCACTTGCTGCTCACATGTGCTCTCTCTCTCTTTAAAAATAAAGAAAGAATTGACTTCAGTGTTTCCTTAGAAAGTTTAAGAAATATAGTTCTTACCAGGATGGTGACTGAAATCTGTTCCTGGTATTGTGAAGGTAAAATTAACACTCTATATACAAGCCATATGGAATAAAGAATCTATTTTAACTAGTATTTTTTTTTTAATATTTATCAAGTCTGTTATATACAGAACAGATCCATTGACTAATTAATTTAGTCATTTACCAAGTATGTGATGTATACAGAGCAGATTCCAAGTCTCCATATTAATAACAATGGACTAGTCTGCAGGTTAGTTGAAGAACACGTGTGTCAGTTTTCATGAGGAAGAACCTATCTCTTACATGTCTGTTCATCTAAGAGAAAGTGAGAAGGTGAGGATGTGTATTAACTCCTGCCATTCTTCCCCTTTTTTAGCATAATAAGGTAGCCTTGAATTATCAGGCAGCTTTACATGATCTTCTTTCTCGGCCTTAACATAGAAGGGAAGTTGGTGCCCACCATGGGCCATATATTTTATGCTTATCCCTCACTATACCCTTGAAGTAAATCTTTCTTTAAGTGAAGAAACTGAAGATGTCCAGAATGAAACAAGTAGCGGAGCCAGAATTAAAACCTGGGTTTACTTGACTCTCAAGCCATTCCCTTAGATTTTACTGCAAATTATTTGAGGAAAGAGGTAATCTCTTGGGTTGAAACTTTCACAGAGCATCACCTATGACATTGAGTCTAATAGGTGGATCTTCTGTGTGCTCGAGAGAACATCTCTGAGAAGGTATGTGGAACATGTGGGGTGAAGGAGTGGTGGAGGCAGGGTTGGTGGCTGCTCAGGTCTTGCTCAGCAAAGGGGTTTTTACTCTTAGGAACATTCCCATAAGGTAGAGTAGGCTCCTTTCTGGAGATGAGGAGGCAGGATCTAAGATCTGATGGAGTAAGGGCTTCATTTGCTGGTAGGAATGGTTAGAAAGAGCATCTGTGTGTGAAATTAGATTGGTGGTCAAAGTGAGCTGAGATGTGAGCTTAAGACATGGCCCTGAACTTCATGAGGAGCCTGGCATCAGCATTAGGCTGGATTCAAGGCAGGGTGATTAATTAATTGAAAGGAGTGCTATAGTAAGGAAGCATTCATTATTAGATAGTTAAAATTTTTAAGAAAATGAAAACTTGCCATAGGGCTGCAGAAATTAGGTTCTCCTTCCTGACGAATTATCAAAATGTATCCATATATTGTATGTATGCATACTTACAAATGCATGTGTGTTTATGCACATACATATATACGTATATATTGCCAGGAGTGAGATAATGGCCATTCTCAGTAGAGGAAAAATTAGAGAATGACACTAATTTTAAGGAAAATATATGAGCTGTTAAGTTATATTTTAAGATTAGACTGGGCATTGATAGGTGTTAGGATTAGAAATACAACTTTGGGGGAAAAAAAAGAAATACAACTTTGGGAGGAAATAATAGTAGCAGCTCCTATGGTTCATAAGGTCCTGAATTAATGTGTATTTAGGTAAAGAAGATAAAGACCAAGTTTTACATTAACTGTGGGAAGAAAATGTATATCCCAACAAAGGAAATGAGGAAGAAAGAAAATAATCAAGTAAAAGAAGACCAATGTTTGTTTGTATTTAGAGGGCTAGGCTTTATCTACTTATAACAAAGGAATAGTTATCAAAATGAGAAACCTTGAGAACAAAGAGATACACTAAGTCATTTTTAAAGGCTTCATTTTCCCAAAGGGAACAGGAATCAAGTTTTCATGATTTCCGCTGGAGACCCCCCAAAACAAAGCAACGAAACAAAACCAACAAGAAGAAACAACAAAACAAAAACAAACAAAAACCTTGTTCTGATTTTGACAATTATACACACACACACACACACACACACACACACACACACACACACACGTATGTCTGCACTATCCTGTAAACTCCTTGAAGACTGAGGAATTGTGTCTTATTTTTTCCTAAATTTCCTAAATGCCTGATATATGTGGTACATTTATTTAATCGAATTTACACCTTCATTGGAAGAAGCAATAACCTCCATTTACAGGTTGGCATTCAAGGGGCAGAGTTCATATTGCTTCAGCATTGTAACTAGGTCAAAGTTAAGAACAGTTTTAATCTCACGTATGCTTTTTAAATCAAAAGTGAAAGCTAAAGAGAAAAATGATAATCGCTCTTACACTCATTTTCCTAATGGCTTTCTGATTTTTTAACTACTATTTAGCAGATATGATATTAATGAAAAAATGTTGACTGTCTTAAAATATACATTTTAAGAGACTGTCTTAGCTGGCTAAAATTATGAAACAAGCTATTGCAACTATAGTCAACATACAACAATATAAAATATTAGACATTTTTAAATTTTTCTCATTTTTTATTTACTTATAATGACTACATCTGTTTGACATTATTCAACAAATGTCTATCTATCTACCTATCATCTATCTATCTATCTATCTATCTATCATCATCTATCTATATCTACCTACCTATCATATTCCTCACTCTTCTATCCAGGGTGGGATTAGATAAAGAATAATATCTATTTTATAATAGGAAGGGGCTTCGTAGTAGCTGGACAAATGACATAGAAAATGAAATAGAATGCAGGCTAAATAATAATACAAAGTATGTCTTATAACAATATATGGCTGTATCGTAAAGTATCATGAGTTTTTAGGAAGGAGAGATCACTGTGGACTGTCAGGAATATGAAACCTAATACATGTGCAGAATTTTAAACTTGTGCCTGGATTGTTCTCATTATGTAGAAAAAACATTCTGATTTCTCTGTGCTAAATGGATAAACGATATAAAATATGGTCAGGAAACTAATAGGAACATGAAAAAATATAGTTGTGTTGTTGTGTGATAGGATTCTGGGTAATAAAATATTTATTCTAGTCTTCACTTCAAAACGTTGCTTGTGTAATGGTGTTTATAAATGAACTGTGTACTTTGGCTTCGTGTAAGCAAAGAGAAGTAAACTCTGCTGTGTCCTTGTGTAAAATCAAGTAACTAATTCATACATATGTTCATTCAGGAAATGTTTGTTCACTTATGCATTTAGTCATATACATGTTTATTCATGCCTCCTGTCTTAGTCAGTTCAAGCTGCTCTACCAAATTACCAGAGACTGGGTGGCTTAAACAACAAACAGTTCTAGGGGCTGGAAATCCAGGATCATGGTGCCAGTATGGTCGGTTTCTGGTGAAAGCCCTCTTCCGGATTGCAGACAGGTGACTTCCTGCTGTATACTCACATGGCAGAAAAAGAAGGAGCTAGCTCTCTGCTCTGTTCTTATAAGGACACTAAATCATTCATAAGGACCCCACCTTCATGATTTAGTAGTTACCTCCCAAAGGCCTCACTTCTAAATACCATCAGATTGGGATTAAGCTTTCAACACACACATTTTGGGGAAACAGATATTCAGCCCATTACACCTCCTATCCATTGGAGCAATCCAGGCACTAATGGTGTGATGTCAGCATGGACAGGCACTTATCTTCAGAACGCTGAAACAATCTGGAAAAGCTCCCCATTTCTGGAATATTAACTCGTGTGTGTGTGTGTGTGTGTGTGTGTGTGTGTGTGTGTGTTTATGTATACTGTCATTTATGTATGTGAAACTCTATAAGCATTTATTGAACACCTACTAGCTTCATACAGGATATGGGGACTTTTCTGTTTGGTGATATCTGATATTCATTCTTACATTGCAGATGGGAAATACTCAAAACAAAAGTTTACTTATTCCAAAGCTAAATAAACGTGTAAAATATGCAAGATCTTCTTTTGTTTCATATAAATAATGGTTCTCTGGGGGCATTTGGGTGGCTCAGTTAGTGAAGTGGCCAACTCTTGATTCCAGCTCACATCTTGATCTTAGTCAGGGTCCTGAGTTCAAGTCCACATTGGGCTCCACACTGGGTGTGGAACCTTCTTAAAATAATAATAATAATAGTTATAACAATAATTATTACATCAATATATATTATAATAATATATGTTATAATGATAAATATATATGATATAATACTACATATTATAACAATAATAATTATTATTATTACTTATGGTTCCCTAAAGAGTGGCTTTTCAGAAAACATAGATCATATCTTAAAGGGATGCACATACTAGTGAGAAATCATACACTATGAAATAGGGGAAATTATGTAGTAAATCATTTTTCCTTAGTCACATTTTATACTTTTTAGAGTGATTATGGCTTTCAGTGAGAATTCACCTGATTGTGAGGCTCCTTGGATATAATTACCTAATGCAGTGTTATGATACAATACATAGAAAGCATAATCCCTTGCATCTGAGGAAAAAAAATCTCTTTAAATACACTATGAACAAAGAATTCTTAAAAAAAATAACTAGTATCTAAATGGTTTGAAAAAGTTACTATAGTTCCCTACAGGCCTAGTTAATGAAGGCAGTACCTATCCCTGCACTGAAAAGATGGACATGGTTTTCAGATATAGTCAGTTTATGTGGGGAGACTGTGGTGACAGAAAATACTTATTTCCTTTAATCCAATTTACCATTTAATCTATAAATGCAAACCATGTTAAGGGATGCTTAAAAAAAATAAACTTGAAAGTCAACATTAACCTCCCTAGGACCAGCTGAAGGTGCTCAAAAGACAATAAAAGTAAAATCTCATTATACAGACTTCAAGTGGGTTTAAAAAAAAACACCTAGCCTTCCCAACTAAAATGATGAATGCTGTTCTGATTCTAATTGACAAGTATTATATAAAAAAGAGTTCTTGCCTTCGTTCTTATCAAAACTGTGGGGATTTCCAATGATAGGACAATATTATGTGGGTGGAAACTTCTCAGAAGAATAGAGAACTTATCAGTATTTACTTAAGTTCTATTACATTCAGAGCCATAAAAGCAACTACACTCATAAATTTATAGCCAGTCAAGGATATTGCCTCTTCCCCAAAGAGGCTAGATATTAAAGGAGTACAGTGAATGAGCTCAAATCATGAAGTGGTTTCAATATTGGAGCAGTTTTCCTCCTTCATATTTCAACTTGTAGCCAATATGTTATGAAGAACGACTGGCTAGCTAACTTTGAGCGTTTGGAAGCAAAAAACAATCTTAACCATTTTTTTTTTCCTATAGATTTTATTTTTGTTCTATAGTTGGTACTTAATAGTATTTACCCACTAATGAGCTCTAACTGTAGATGAATGATCACCTGTCACTTGCTTTTTATAACTTGAGATTTGCGGATAAAGAGACAGAAGTTCATAGAGGTTAAGAATCTTGCCCCAAACCACAGCAGAAACAAGACTTAAGCCGAGATCTTTCTGATTCTGAAGCTGATTCTAGATTAGATTCCTATTTCTGCTGTAACAAATTACCACAAACTGAGTGGCTCGAAATAACACATGTTTTTATATGTGATACTATCTTATAACACAAGAAATCCCAAAGGAGTCTCCTTGGACTGCATTTAAGAAGTCTGGAGGGCTGCATTGCTCTGGAGACTGGTGAAGAATACATTTCCTTGCCTTTCCCAGCTTCTAGGAGTTTTTCTCCACTCCTTGGCCCATGGTCCCTTCTCCCATCTTCCATCTTCAAAGCTAACAGTCCCATCATTCTAAGCTCTGTTTCTGTCACCACATCTCCTTTTCTGACTCCTCTAACTTCCTGTTCCATCTTTTAAGGATCCTTCTGATTGCATTGGGCCCACCAGACTTATTCAGGATATTCACCCTATTTTAAGATCCTCAAGTTAATCACATCTTCCAAGTAACTTTTGCCATGTAAAGTAACATTTAGAGCTTCCAAGGATTAGGACATTTTTGGAAGGCCTTTATTTTGCCTACCACAGAAGCTAAGGAGGATATAGGTAGGGCGCCTGGGTGGCTCAGTGAGTTCAAGCCTCTGCCTTCTGCTCAGGTCATGGTCTCAGGGTCCTGGAACGGAGCCCCGCATTGGGCTCTCTCCTCCGCAGGGAGCCTGCTTCCTCCTCTCTCTGCCGGCTTGTGATCTCTCTCTCTCTCTCTGTCAAATAAATAAATAAATAAAATCTTTTAAAAAAAGATATAGGTAAACAGTACTGTTCTGTGTGTATTTTTTAAAAAGATTTTATTTATTTATATGACAGAGAGAGAGACAGAGTGAGCACAAGCAGAGGGAATGGCAGGCGGATGGAAAGGGAGAGGGATAAGTAGGCTCTCTGCAGAGCATGGAGCCCAGTGCAGGGCTCCATTCCAGGACCCTGGGATCATGACCTGAGCTGAAGGCAGTTGCTTAGCCGACTGTGCCACCCAGGTACCCCAGTTGTATGTGTACTTTAAGGTTAATATTTTGATATTATAATTTAGAAGACCAAGTATAATCAGTAATATTAATAATCACTAAAATGACTATAGTGGTATAGTATAGGAGAAGCAGTTCGGGATCTAGATAAACCCTTGCTCCATCATCTTCCAACATTAGATAAATCTCCTAGTGCTGTTTCTTTAGAGTTGATATGGTGGTAAAATTATGTCGAATTTTGTTCCTTAGAACAAATAAAAACATACTTAAACATCTAACTAGTAGGTGTGTAACAGATGCTTGTTTCTTCTCCCTTATTTTTAGAAGATAACAAAGAGAAAGTGGCCACGATGCATGCAGATGTCACAAGTACTGAGTGATAATGATTAAACATGGAAAAACTGTTTAGTTTCAAAGTATGTTTAACTTTCTGTGTAGGCCTTATTTTTATTTAACAGATAATATTGTGCTACTCAATGTTCTGTCCTTTTTTATTTTCATATTTAATCCCTGCATTTTTTAAATTTCTAACCGTGTTTAATTCGGTCATTTGAATTCATTCATTCACCTGATGATGGCTATTTCTCATTCCATTTTAGGTACTTATTTTTTTAAGATGAAAGTTTTTTATTATTTGTTGCTATTCTAATTTACAGCTAGTAGTTTTATGGGATATGAATACTGAGTCAGTCTTTTAAAAATCATTCCTTAAAAATAAATTGTAATCTCATCTTACAGGATGGTTATAATAAATAGTATTCTCTCTGCCTTGCCATTCCTTCATTCTCAACAGATTCTCAGGGCAACTCCTGACTGTTGGTTTTCAGTTCTTTTCGGTTGGAGTGCTACTCTGTAATTCTTGAGCACATGCATGTCCTTGACCCCTGGTCTGAAACTTGAGGATGTGTCCCCCTTAACTTACCCCTTCTTTCCTAGCCCTTCTTTTCAATATTTGACACATTTATTTTTCATTTTGTTCTTTTATTACTTTTATAACTTGAAATAATGTAGTTAAAAATTCATTTCTTTTTTTCAACAGGTCTATACTCTTAATTTTTTTTTAAAGATTTTATTTATTTGACAGAGAGAAACACAGCCACAGAGGGAACACAAGCGGGGGGACTGAGAGAGGGAGAAGCAGGTTTCCCGCCGAGCAGGCTCGATCCCAGGTCTCCAGGATCATGACCTGAGCAGAAGGCAGTCACTTAACCAACTGAGCCACCCAGGCGCCCCTATAGTCTTAATTTTTAAAGACAAGTTATTAGTAGTTCTACTCATTTCCTCAACTTTTCCCTCCTCCTATGGCTTACTTTGGTCAGTTATATTTATATTTTTTCTATAACCACCACCAAGTCTTTTTTTTTTTTTCCCTACATATTGACTCTAAAGGTTGGAAACATGTAAACAGTGTTGACCATACACAAGTACTATGTAATGCTGAGGCACATAATATGCTATTCTACTTGCATATAGGTTCACTCTCAGAAACCTAGGATATGGTGGGGAAAAAAGTTTACTGTGTTCCAATGGGTTCTTTTGCCTTTTTTTTTTTTTTTTTTTTTTTTTTTTTTTTTTTCTTAATGCTCTGCTTTTGGGTTGCCACCAACTTTTTTTTTTTTCAAGATTTTATTTATTGATTTGACAGAGAGAAACACAGCTAGAGAGGGACACAAGCAGGGGGAGTGAGAGAGGGAGAAGCAGGCTTCCCACCGAGCAGGGAGCCTGATGTGGGGCTTAATCCCGGGTCTCCTAGATCATGACCTGAGCAGAAGGCAGTCACTTAACCAACTGAGCCACCCAGGTTCTCCTGCCTTTTGGGTTTTAAGCTCAGTTGCTTGACATCATTTTAAATTGCATTTGCTGTATATCCGGGCATTAACTTTTTCAGACAGGCTTGTTTTTAACCTGAAATTTCAAATTATGTTTCTTTTTGTTTCCTCCTCCATATTTGCTGTTATCTTATCCTCATTTTTTTAAATTGCAAAGTCTAATGTCTCATTTTCTTCCCCCCAAAACATTCCATTAGAAGTTTTCATCTTCAACCAAGAGTTTAACCTCACAGACATTGGAAGTCAGAGACATCTTAGAAAAGAGAAATCTGAGAATATCCCATGTTTAGAGGCCTCAACTGCTAGAGCCCTGGCCCCCATTAACTGCAGGATAAAATCTGGATGTCTTTAGGACAGTATCTAAAGCTCTTTAGAGCTTGGTCTCAGTATTTTTCTCTCTGGAGGGACATTCAGTTTCCATCTCCTCTCCATCCACCACTCAAACTACCTGAAATGCTGACTTTCAGACTTTTTCCTCTTCTAGATGATTCTGTCATTGTTCCAGCTGTCACCCACTGTCTTCTACACTGAGTAAGTCATTCACCAGAGCCAGTTCAGATGTCAGTTGCTCTTAGGCTTTGCGTGACTCTTAGTGTTCTTCTCCTGGGGTTTTACAACATTCTACCCAAATATCCATTAAAGAATTTCTTTCCTGGACCCTTAACTTTTGATTATGAATGTATAAAAAATTCTTATAAGAACCAGGTGACATATAAAGAAGAAAATAAAATCTATAGTAATCACTGTAGATTCTCTGCTTAAGAGAATACAGTTAATACTTTGGTATTGCTTTGTTTTAAAGGTCAGTTGGCTCCATTTAACAACATGGCAGAGGCATTTTTTCAATTTTATCCCATTGTAAAGATCAACTTAGCTGCTTCTCTCTCACTCTACGTTGTTCATCCTTCCTAGGAGCATATTCTCACATAATGCCTTACTTCCAGTGAACAGTAAAATGTCTGGAAAATAGGAGACATTTAATTAATAGTTTTGTGAATATTAAGTGAAGGGGAATATGTTTCTAAGTCCAAATGTCTCAATGAATTAAAAAAAGTTTAGCTATAGTCAATGATAATATCTGAAAGTGATAGTACTTTCCTAATGTCAGGATATCTTGTTATGTTAAGTATCATTTTTTGGAATGCTGGCACTGTGGCAAGGTAATAGCTATGTTGTAATTGTTAATCCTATTTTCCTCTGTTTTGACCTTTGGAAATTATTTGCCATAAGGAATTCAGTTACATAAAGCTTTAAATATTGAGCAAATCATGCTGTAGGTTTAATACTGGTAAAAGACACAAAGGGTTAAATCATTCTAGTCTTTTTTTTTTTTTTTTTTTCTCTTAAAGACATGTAACTCTTTTGTCTGATCTCCTTATGGTCCTTGTCACAACTGCATGGCTTTTAATCACTCATACATTCAGTGAGTTACTGCACTGCTGGAACCTCAATAATGTTCTAGTTTGTTTGGATGATCTTCCTGATAAGGTCCTGACAATCTCTCAGTATAATGGGAAGACAATCAAAATAAAAAATACTCCAAGAGTTCAGGTAGTAGAGCATGCTATTATTTTTCACATGGTGCAAGGATATTAAAATACTGACTTCCATGCTTTTGATTGAGTTTGTGATGAAATTCAAGAAAAATTGAAAATTTGAATTATTCTACTGCCAGTAGGGACTGTATATCATGAGTTGAAAGCAGGCATATATAACCAACTGTTGTATCATAATCTCAAGAGTGTCAGATTGTCCTTCTTTTGTATGAGTTTCTGTAGTATGTCTAAGCAATTAGTTCATTATATAGCTCTTTTATAGTTGCAATTACCACATGGAATTTTATAAAAATATCAAATTTCAACTTCAGTGCACATTGTTTGAATAAATAATAATAATAATAATGACTTATATTGACAGAGTATTTCAGATTTTTCACGGGGCTTTCCATTAAATTATCTCATTGAACTCACTAGCCCTCTTAAATAAGTGGTGGAATTATAATTCTCCACTTGCCCCCTCCATTGTGCCTCCTTCCCTATTACTGTTTCCCTGTTTCTTTCTTTGAAAGAAGAAAATTTGCTGTATGGGAAGAGCACAGAATAGGAATTCAGGTATTTAATTCCATCCTTGCTGCCGTTGAATTATTTTGGTATTGGACAGATCACTTGCATTTCTTAGAACCTTGGTTCCCTAATTGGAAAAATAAGAATAATGCAGAGCCTTACTGCTCAAAGTTGTGAGGATTAAGGTGAAATATAGGGAACATAAAAAAACAAAAAGCAAATGTAATGTCCTTGGTAGGTTTTTTTAAGGGGACCTTGGGATAATGGAAAGAGAACATTTTGGCCTCACTGCTTCTTAATTATAGTACTTGATCAAGTTATCTAACCTTAAGCTTCATTTTTCTCTTGTGTAAAATGGGCCTAATAACTCCTATCTTGTGAAGTTGTTAATAGAAAAAATAAGGAGACATATATACTGTTCCTAACATAATTTTTGAAATATAATAACATAAAAACTCTATTAAAACTAATTTGCTTCCTTCCTTCCTCTTTCCTACCTCATTTCTCCCTACCTTATTCTTTTTCCTCTACCTCAACTTGTATGGCAGAGAAGATGAAGTACATGATTGCAAAATCTTGAGATTGAATAATTAAAACATTTTTTTTTAGCATCAAGACTTTTATCTTTTTTCAAACAAAATTACAAGCTGCAGTTGAGGAAGGAGAAGGGAATCCAAGCCCCCATGCTCCTCTGTTGAGTGAAGACCCTTCCTCTCATGCTTTAGGACCTCCATTTAATCCCAAAAACTTTTTGCAGTAGAATTTGAAAACCACTGATATAGCCCAACCCCTTCATTTTTACAGATGAGGAAACAGAACTCAAGGGAATTTGAGTGACTGGCCTAAACTTGCAAAGCTGGTAAGTGGTGAGCTAAGGCTAGAACTCTTTGTGTTTTCACTTTACCCTATTGTTCCCCTTACCAAGTGAAGGTACAGAGTACAAATATGCATAATTAAGATTCCTCTCTTGAAGGATAGTGCATTCTATTTATGGAGATGGAATTTCGATTAAAAAGATGATGTGTAAGTTAGCATGATATAACTATGAAATGGATGGAATAGGCAAATACTTCAAGGAGAGAGGAACACGGATGATCATTGTCTTTTGGGATGGACTCTGCCAACTCCACTGTAATTTTACTTCCAGTGCAGACAGAAATCCCTGATTTCCAACAAGACATTATTACTTGTTCTTTTGAATGAAATGAATGAATGGTGTAATGAGGTATAATTCAATGAGGTATAATTGAATCAAACTTAGAAAAAGTTCAAGGATTTAGATAATCTAGATGAGTGTGCTTAAACTTTGGGTTGCTTTTCATGATTGGGTGATGAAATAAGTTTAGTGGGTCATGATTTACATGTAAAAAGTCACAGAGTGTCATTATATCATAAAAATTGGATTTATATGTGATACTGACATATAATATATATGTTTAATTGTGTGTATAGTTGGTCACAATTTATGTCTCACTTTAGGTCATGGTTAAAAATGAAAAACAAAGGGAATACTAAAATTTGAGGCAGGCATATAAACATTTTGTGGAAGAATAGTAACTTTAACACTTTCGCTAAGTCAGAAATGAAAGAATAGTGAAATCAAGATAAAGTTTATCCAGAGGAAGAGGAATACATTTGGTTCTTTAGCTACTGAAGAATCACTGGGGATCCTTTTTGCCTTCCACTCTCTCTACACTCCACACTAAAAGGATTCGACCAAACTACAGTTTAGAAAGATTAATTCATCAGGAAGGGTAAATTTGATTGGAACGGGGGAGACCAGATAGAGGACTATGCAAAAGAGATTATCACAGAATGAGGAGTTGTAGCCTTGACTGGTGACAACTAATAGAGAAAAAGCTTCTTGGGATGACTGGGGCAGAATGAGGTTAAGAGAAGTGAGTGGGTGATGTTGACATAGAGCCCAAATAGCAGACAATTTCTTAGAACTGAGGGGAAAAAATTAAAGGAAAAAAAGGACAAATGAGTCAAGAGAAGGTTTTTGTTAGGATGGGAAGGAGGTGAGAATCTTTGTAGGGTCAAGTACAGAGAGTCAATAGAAAACACCCCTAGAAATGACTAGAAATGAATCTAGAGAAGACATTAAAATTCTAGCTAAAGAGATAACCTTGAAAGGAAGATAATTCCCTTCTTCTGAATACCAGAGGGAATGAGAGGGATACTGATTATAAGCAATAGAAACTTAAAGAAAGGGCACAAGGACAACTGTTTTAATCAAGGATATCGTATTACTTGACTAAGTTTGTGTTATTAACAAGAGACACTTATTGAGTGTGTAAAAATACTTTATTTTCTGTGTAGGAAGCACATGCTTTATCCCCAAATTTGTCTAGAACACTATTGCCACTTGAGAAATTACAAAGTTGTGAGCATTCTCATTTATGTGTTATTAGGAAGTTAAAAAGAAGAGGAGTACTGTATGAAAATTTTTGGAGTTCCTGTTCTTAAAAATTACTTAAAATGAATTTGATAATGATAAAACAAGTTCAGAAAGCTAGAAATATAATTAAAGAATGTTAAAATATGTTCGCATTAGTCAAGCCTTTTTTTTTTTTTGGTTTATCTGCTATTCAGAGGAAATTTAGAGGTCAAGAATTATAAATAATTATAATTTAAATAAAAAGCCATCACTTGACTTATTTATTTATAATAATGCCCCTTTGTTGTTTACTGAAGGAAAGCTACAATGGCATTATAGATGTCTCATAAACATGGTTTTATGAGCCTGTATAATTAAGAGAGCATGAGTGTGTGTGTGTGCACGCGTGTGTGTGTGCGCACGTGCACGCATGTGTGTGTGTGTGTGTGTGTATAATGAAACTGTCTCCAGGCATGGTCAGGTACAAAGGTTCATCACTTAAGTCTCAGAACTAAATAAATATGTGAGTTTATGATTATTTTATTGAGCTTTCTTATTTTATGAGCCACTAATGGCCCTTGGATCAGTTATATTGATGAGGACTGGAAACCTAGGGCTTCAGTGAGATTTTATTTATTTATTATTTTTATTTTAAAGTGCCAAGAAGAAAATGCCCAGTTCCCAGTCTTGTTTTTCATTTACAACAAACCATAGAAATAAAATTTTTTATTAGAGAGAAGGAACTAAAATATGTGTGTTTATAAGTGGCAGTTTGTTTATGACTTTCTAATTTACTTTCAATTTCCAATGCGAATTGTTGAACGTCTGAGTTTAAGTATATGTCTCGCTGTCAACTTCAATATCAGGCTTATGTTGCTTTTACACTTGCTGAACTTACTGGCAAAATTAACAGGGCTATGTGGTTTAGCATTTGTGAGGAAATAATGTGTAACAAAGCACAAATTTTAAAGTTTGTTTTTGTTTTGCTTTTGCATATACTGTAATTTATGTAATTTGTACATATTCATGTAATTTATTCATGTCATTTTTTGGAGAATTTCTGTGTAACTTTCTGTGGGCCTAGTTGGAACGATACATCATCCCAGTTTAGTCTTTCCAAATTTGCCAACCAGGTAAGTCCCTCATCTCTTCTAGGGCTAAGAAAATAAATCAGTCGTATGTGGTCAAGAGACAGCTCCAGTTCCACAGAAAAAGACTTGAAGAGTCTTTAGATAAGTAAATACCCCTGACCAAAATATTAACATTCCTAAGGTGAATAGATCAAGTTTGAAAATTAAGCATAAAATTTTCACTTAATGTAGTAGTTGATACTCTGGGTTACTTACCTCTTTCAAAATAAAAACTTATCTGTTTCAAAATAAAAGTAAAGACAATATTTAGCTTTAGAATTAAGTAACCTCCTTATTCTATTTGTTTTATCAGCATCTTGTCATTTTTATTGATAACACCTCTATCAAAGTTTGTCATGTGAAATACAGGCATTTGCCAATTTAGGTTCATGTATTATAAGTATTTTGGGTTTTTTAGATTATCCTAAAATTAAAAAGGAAACAATTTGACTTATACATGAATGTGTTCTCTGTGGTCAAAGCCAACCATGAAATTTTGAAAGGATTCTTAAGTTAATTTTTTTTAAACTTTTCTTTCTTTTTCTTTTTTTTCAAGATCTTATTTATTTGACAGAGAGAAACACACCCAGAGAGGGAACACAAGCAAGGGGAGTGAGAGAGGGAGAAGCAGGCCCCCTGCTGAGCAGGGAGCCCGATGCAGGACTTGATCCCAGGTCTCCCTGATCATGACCTGAGCCGAAGGCAGTCGCCCAGCCAACTGAGCCACACAGGTGCCCCTTAAGTTAATTTTTGAATCATGGACTTTTAGTGCTAAAAAAATTATTAAAATCACAGTATGGAGAATTAAAAATGTTATTGTCAATTGAATCCTGTATATTTAGAATTAAATCCTTCAAATTTCTTTATATATATGAGAATTGAAGAATAGTTCATTCTGATGACCAAATTTGGGGTGTAAGGTTAAAGGTTATCTAAGCAAGAAACACCTATTTTCTAAGTATGTAAATATTTAAAATAGGATTTATGTCCAAGTTAAATAAAACAAAAATCTAGTGTTTATTATTTGCTAGACCTTGCATTTCTTTGTATTACCATTGGCATCATTGTAAAAATTATGAAAACAAATTCTCATGATTCATAACCTCACATAAATTTGAATGATTTTGAAATTCAAATGATTCTGGAGACCAAGGATAAAAACCTTTTAAGGGAACTCCTGGATACGAGAGCTCTAATAATACTTCCACAGGCATTTCTAAAGTTCTAAAACTTGTCATTATATAGATTCCAAAATCCAAATCTCGTAGAGTGGATTTTTTTTTTTTAACAAATATTTTTGTCTCTATGAAGATAATAAAACTTATACCAAAAAGTAAGAGTTAGATGTTGAGTCTGGGAACAGAGCAGCTGATGAAGCCTGCTGTAAAAACTAAGTCAAGTGGCTTGTTAGACTCTGGAGTCCCCAGACGTGATGTGATGACCTGAGAAGGCATTTGGTATCTGATAAATTTAGGTTAGAATTTTTGTCTTGTCAGTGGTGTGTGTCCCTGCTAAAGTTACCACACCTTTTGAGTCTCAGTTTTCTCTCTAGAAAACTGAGGACAATAACACATCGTAGTGTAGGATCTGGTTAGGATTAAATTAGAAAAGGGCCTTGCAAATGCCTTGCTTGGAATTGGCCCCTCCTACAGGTTAGGCACAGAACTCTCCTTTCAGATGCAATTCTCTGAATTGTTTTACTCAAGCTACAACCCTTTCTTCTTCTTCTTTTTTTTAAAATTTAATTTAATTTTTTCAGTGTTCCAAGATTCATTGTTTATGCCCATAACCAGTGCTCCATGCAATACATGCCCTCAATACCCACCACCAGGCTTCCCATTCACCCACCCTCTCCCCTCCATGACTCTCAGTTTGCTACAGCCCTTTCTAAGAGATAGATTATTCTCCTAGGTTTGCTCATGAATAAAGGGAAATGATTGTTTTACCTAAAGAAATAAAAGTGATTGCCTTTAACAGCAGTTACATACACCAATAAGGGTAGGAGGAGGGCTCTATTTCCTGCAAGTTAATTAAACTTTTAGCCCCACATCGGGCTCCCTGCTCTGCGGGAGGCCTGCTTTTCCCTCTCTCACTCTCCCTGCTTGTGTTCCCTCTCTGGCTGTGTTTCTCTCTGTCAAATAAATAAAATCTTAAAAGAAAAAAAAAAACAACTTTTATTTCTTGCATATCTTAAGAATTTTAAAAATCTACCCTTTTTTTTCTTTTACTTTTATAATCCATATGGGATATCTGGCTTTTCTTTTGCCTTCTTCTTTGAAAAAGGAAGTGTGTGACTCCTTCATTTGTTAGTAGTAATAATAACTCACCATTTTGCAATGTCAGTTATAATGCTAAATGACTCACATATATTATTATACTTACTCCTCAGTTATATGTGAGATATTATTTCATTTTTACACACAGAAATTGAGACAAAAAGAATTCAAGTATATTTCCCTGAGGTCACATAACTAATAAGTGGTAGAGCCAGGATTTGAACTTTTGGAGACTGTCTTTAGAGCCATACACCTCTTCACAGCACAGTAAATAATCAGAGATAAAGTGAGTCTAGAAAATAATACCAGGCCATGTCATTAATAAAGACCTGTCACTTGCTTAATGTTTTTTTTCTGTGTGTTTTTTTGTGTGTGTGTGTATGTGCATGTGTGTTTTGTGTAAAGAAATTGCTTTGCTGTGTGAGTACTTATTTGCTAAATAAACATCTTGTTTATTAGAAACTAGGTAACAAGAGGGAATATAACAAGTGTCCTGTATTTGTTTAACTAGCATGAGGTGTGAACATTGAGGAGCATTTTAGCATTAATTGAAAAATACACTTTTAAATACCTAATATCTAGATATTTTTTGATGTTTAGGTAAGAATTTTGTTTTTGAAAAAAATCCTGTGCAATTTAAGAACAATGTAATTTTTATCAAATGTATGCTTAATTGCCTAATAAGTAATACTTGGCTTGTCCATGTTATATGTAAGGTAATGATTTTATTAATCAAAATGGTTTTAAAAGTTTATCAAGAATTAGTAACACAGTTACTATTTAGTAACACAATTACTGGGGAATATTACCTTCCCTTCTTTGAAGAGGACACATACTGATGGTCCGCGCATGCAGCCACGATGGCACCCAGACGGCAGGTGTCAAAGGGACTGCTGTCAGCTCAGGTCATGATTCTGGAGTCCCCAGATCGAGTCCCACATCGGGCTTCCTGCTCGCCTGGAAGCCTGCTTCTCCCTCTCTCAGTCCCTCTGCTTGTGTGCCCTCTCTGGCTGTGTTTCTCTCTGTCAATCTGGAAACCCTTCCACCTGGCAAAATCCTACAACATGACTGCATTTTAATATGCAAATACAGGTCTTCCATATGATTTTCAATTTTACATTAAAACAGGGAAATTAAGAGTGAATAGCAAAGATAGCATTTAAAATAAAACTCAGCTGGAGGTTGAGAAACTGTTCACCACTATTAATTTCTTCATATCTAAGTGGGATATCAGAATAATATTTACCTCATTTCTTGAACCTTGCCCCAAAATAGCTGGGGTAATACATGGCGTTATACATGTTAGTGCAGAGTAAGTAGAGGACACCTGGTCTGCAATCCTTTTTTTTTTTTTTTTTTAAGATTTTATTTATTTATTTGATAGAGAGAAACACAGTGAGAGAGGGACCACAAGCAGGGTGAGTGAGAGAGGGAGAAGCAGGCCTCCCGCCGAGCAGGGAGCCCGATGTGAGACTCGATCCCTGGTCTCCGGGATCATGACCTGAGCCGAAGGCAGTTGCTTAACCAACTGAGCCACCCAGGCGCCCTGGTCTGCAATCCTAATAATGACCGAAGCAAGTCACATCCTTTCTCCAGGTCTCATTCTCTCATCAGAGGGTGGAATTAGGGTGTTGGCTTTCAAACAGCTCTGCCAAGTCCAACAGATCTGGAGGGCTGTGGTTTCCCACATAATTCTGACTTTGTATTTACCTCTTGGTGGCATGCTTGATATTTATTTAAAGGATACTTCCATAAAATAAAGATTTAAAAAGCTCCTTGACTAGATTACATCTGGAAATCCTTCCACCTCTAACATCTGATGATCCATTTCTAAATTTTGAATTACCGATGCTTCTTGGCCCAGACTTTTTATGGGATACTCATCTACCCATTTGTACCAGTTGCAGTTCCATTGCTTTACAAGGTCCAACTCTGTGGCCATCTCTGTGATGCAAGGGCTTAATAAGCCAGGGAAAAACTCTCCTTCCTTGGGCTTTTACTAACAGTATGTTAGCATATTTCTTTATGAGGTACTTACCTGTTCTTCATTCTATCATGGTTTTTATGTCTTTGAAGAATTGCCATCTCTAATTGCTGCAGGGGTTAGCAAGAGTAGAGGGATGAATAAAAGATAATGATGCTATGATAGGGCACTCCCTGGAGAGACTGTGTGTCATCAGGATGGGTCAGAGCCTTAATGGGCTTCCTGGAGACTGTCCACAGGGAAATTTGAGATCAATAGTACCAAATTGCATTTCGGGAAAACGGAATGTATACCCGAATGTCTTATGAAACTTTTAGCTTTTGGAAATTTACATTAAAAAATAAAAACCAGGGGTGCTTGGGTGACTTAGAGGGTTAATCCTCTGCCTTTGGCTCAGGTCATGATCTCAGGGTCCTGGGATCAAGTCCCACATCGAGCTCTCTGCTCAGCAGGGAGCCAGCTTCCCCTTCTTCCTCTGTCTGCCTCTCTGTCTATTTGTGATCTCTCTCTCTGTGAAATAAATAAATAAAATCTTTTTAAAAATTTAAAAAAATAAAAAATAAAAACCAAATAATGCCAGAGTAACACCAAAAAAATGTGTGGTGGCCAGTTTTATATGCCTCTGAACTGCACATGCATGTGCATCTTCATTCCTTAACATGAACACAATCTATTTATTTATACCTTTGTTCAACAACAAAATTTAGTGTGCAGTCTTGAGAATGTTCAGATAGCCTTTTTATATACACCTGAGTAAAATCATTATATTGATAAAAACTAGGGCAAGCTTCACTGTCAAGAGCAATATGACAATATCCTCAAAATGTTAAAATTGTAAGTGGATCATCTTCAAAGGTAAAACCTTTTGCTCTTCACCTCAGTTTCTCCTTCTTGATGCTCTGCAAGTATAATGTAAATACCTTCCAGAACCGGAAGGAGATTAAGGAACATTTCACAGTATTACCGTAGTTAAGTAAGAGGCAGATGGATTGGCCAGTTGCCTAGTAGAAAAGTCTCATCTGGAAATCGAGGAGGGTTTTAGTGCCAGCTTTTTCTGTTAATCTCCAAGGAGATAGTTTTCTTTTTTGTTGCTTTTTCTGAGCAACTTTAGTACTTACTAAATAAAATAGGATATGGTAGAATACTGACGAGTTTATATTCTTTTAAATATTGATCAGCTGGTGATCACACTTTACTTATTCTCATCAAAATAGTTTTAATTTTAAACTAGCCAAACAAAATTTTAAGCACTCACATTTTAATTCTCTATATAACAGCGATAGTGTTTATATCGGATTTATACTAGTGTTTTATTGTTGTTTCCTATTTGAAGTAATTCCCTGTTAGCTTTCATATTCTAATTAAAAGTTTAATCTAATGCTTTATTCTGTTTATGACTAAATAACAGTTTTCAATAGTGACTGGGCATTTAGGAGGGATGCTTGAACACTTCTGAACTCAATGACCTATACATTTAACATGCACAAACAAAAAAAGTTTGAAATGTTGAGTTTATGATGACAGCTTTCCAGTTATGAGGAAATCACCAGTTCATCGTCTTGCACTTTACTAAGTTTAAAATGGATTATTTTCCTTAAAAAAGTGGTGATTTATTAAAATATATTCATTTATTTCAAATAGTTTGAATAAAATTCTCTTGATATTATTTTAATAAACCAGTCAAGAGAAGTTCACATTTTCTTTCAAGCACAAATGTAATTCTTTAAGTGGTTTTGATAGTTTAGAGTTCTCTGCACTACTCAGTACCTTTTCTGTTAACAAAGTAGGCATAGATAATCGTTTACTATAAAAAAGAATAATCCACTTACTTTCCCCATGGAAACTCCCCACTGGTGCAGGGCCCCTCCCTTCACAGACTCTTGTGGTGCTGCCATGTCTTTCCTCAGTCTTTGTTAACACTGCCCCCTGCATCTCACCAAGTACCTCACAGTGTAAATTGTTCAGGTTACTCATCTCTTTTCTCCCTAAAAAATATATACAGTCTGTGCAATTTTTCATTGAAATTCAGTATCATTGATCTAAAGCTGAGCTTATTCAGTGATAAGTCTATAAGTCTATTCTCTTTAAACCCAAGGAGAAAGCTAATATTTAAAAAGAAAGTAGGTAACATTTTTAAACTAAGTATATACCAGATATTTTTCTTAAAGATTTATCATAATAGCATACATTGCAGGGCTAAACAGGCTAAGATCTTAATAAATATTACTAGTTATATTTGCTTAGAACTATTTCCATATGTTAATATACTTGGTCAGTAATAACTAACAGCATTGATGAAAAGAATAACCAAGTTAACACAATTTTCTACGCAGAAGTCACTTTCATATGAAATTCCTCATTCTAACTACCCCAGTCTTAGTAGTAGTATTGTATAAGTAGTGTTATTACAGGTACTGTTAAAAATTTAAAAGTTAGGTTTAGAAAAACTAAAGTTAAGGAGGCCAGTAGATGGCAGCTTTCAGAATGTTGTCTTTCATTCCTTTAACAAATAAGATTTTGGCAAAGCCGACAGGATTTTTCTCTTTGATCCAGTATATTATGGGACAATAATCTCAAGTAAATATGAATTTTTAATCTTAGCATTTCTTAAAATAGAAATTATGAAACAAATCAAATTATTAAACAGGAGAATGGTAAAGTATATTATTATAGATCATGATAAGTATTAAGCCCACATTACAAATCATGTTTTTTAATAACATGGGAAATGCTCACATTTTTTTTACATTTTATTATTTGTTCTTATTTTCGTAAATTCCAGTTCATTACCATACAGTGTATTATTAGTTTCAGGTGTACAATGTAGTTATTCAACACTTCCACAGGATGCCTAGCGCTCATCACACGCACTTAATCCCATCACCTATTTAATTCATCCCTCCATCCACCTCTCATCTGGTAACCGTGAGTTTATTCTCTATTATCAAGAGTCTGTTTCTTGGGCATCTGTTTCTCAGGTGGCGCATCTGCCTTTGACTCTGGCCCTGATCCCAGGGTGCTGGGATGGAGTCCTGTATCAGGTTCCCTGCTCTGTGGGGAATCTACTTCTCCCTCTGCTCCTACCCCTGTGCTTGTGGGCTCTCTCCCTCTGCACTCTCAAATAAATAAAATCTTTAAAAAAAGAGAGACTGTTTCTTGATTGTCTCTCTTATTTTCTTTATTCACGTTGTCATTATGTTTCCTAAATTCCACATGAATGAAATCATATGATATTGGTTTTTCTCTGACATACTTATTTCACTTAGCATAATACTCCCTAGCTCCATCCATGTCAATGCAAATGGCAAGATTTTTTTCCCTTATGGCTAAATAATACTCCATTGTATATATGTATGTGTGTGTGTGCATATATAGACATATAAATATATGCCTCACATCTTCTTATCCACTCATGAATCGATGGACACTTGGGCTGTTTCCATAATGTGGTTATTGTAAATAATACTGCTATAAACATTGGGATGCATGTGTCCCTTTGAATTAGTGTTTTTTTTTATTTTTGTAGTAAATATCCAGTGGTGTGATTGCTGGATAATAGGGTAGTTCTATTTTTAACTTTTTGAGAAGTCTCCACACTATTTTCTGCAGTAGCTGTACCAGTTTGCATTATCACCAAAAGTGTAAGAGAGTTCATTTTTTCTCCACATCCTTACCAACACCTGTTGTTTCTTGTATTGTTGATTTTAGCCATTCTGATAGGTGTGAAGTGATATTCTGTTGTAGTTTTGATTTGGGTTTCCCTGATGATGAGTGATGTTGAGCATCTTTTCATGTGTCTGCTGCCCATCTATATATATATTTTTAAATTTATTTATTTGACAGAGGGAAACACAGCTAGAGAAGGAACACAAGCAGGGGGAATCAGAGAGGGAGAAACAGGCTTCCCTCTGAGTAGGGAGCCTGATGTGGAGCTCGAACCTGGGACTCCAGGATCGTGACCTGAGCTGAAAACAGTCGCTTAACCAACTGAGCCCCCTAGGCGCCCCTGTATTTTTTCTTTGGATAAGTATCTGTTCATGTCTTCTGCACATTTTTAAATTGGATTATTCATTTTTTGCATGTTGAATTGTTCAAATTCTTTATATATTTTGGATACTAACTCTTTATCAGATATGTTATTTGCAGATATTTCCCTCCATTCCATAGATTGCCTTTTAGTTTTGTTGATTGTTTCCTTCTCTGCGCAGAGATTTTTATTTTGAGAAATTGATTTTATTGATTTTATTTTGATAAAATTTTTGATATATTTTAATTTGATTTCATTTGATTTTTATTTTTGCTTTTGTTCCCCTTGCTTCAGGAGATATATCTAGTTGCTATGACTGATGTCAAAGAGATTTACTGCCTGTGTTCTCTTGTAGGATTTTAATGGTTTCAGGAATCACATTTAGTTCTTCAATCCATTTTGGATTATTTTTGTGCATAATGTAAGAAAGTGGTCCAGTTTCTTTCTTTTTCATGTTGCTGTCTAGTTTTCCCAACACCATTTGTTGAAGAGACTGTCTTTTTCCCATGGGATATTCTTTCCTGCTGTGTTGAAGATTACTTGACCATATAATTTTGAGTTTACTTGTCGGTTCTCTGTTCTGTTCTATTGATCTATGTGTCTGTTTTGTGCCAGTACCATACTATTTTAATTACTACAACTTTGTAATATAAATTAAAATCTAGAATTGTGATGCCTGAAGCTTTGGTTTGTTTTTCAAAATTGCTTTGACTATTTGGAGTCTCTTTGGTTCCATACAAATTTTAGGATTATTCTAGTTCTGTGAAAAAATGCTGTTGATATTTTCATAGGGATCACATTAAATGTGTATTACTTTGCATATTATAAACATTTTAACAGTATTTCTTCTTCCAATCCCTGAGCATGGGATGTTTTTTCATTCCTTTGTGTTAGCTCAATTTCTTTCATTGGTGTTTTATACTGTTCAGTGTACAGGTCTTTCACCTCTTTAGACAGGTTTATTCCAACTTACGTTACTGTTTTTGGTGCAAATGTAAGCTGGATTGTTTTCTTAATTTCTCTTTCTGCTGCTTCATTATTGGTGTGCAGAAATGCAACAGATTTCTGTTTCCTGAGACTTTTCCTGAATTCATTTATTAGTTCTAGGGTTTTTTGTTTTTGTTTTTGTTTTTGTTTTTGTTTTTGGTGCAGTCTTTAGAGTTTTCCATATATAGTATGTCATCTGTAAATAGTGACAGTTCTACTTCTTCCCTACCAGCTTGGATTTCTCTTATTTCTTATTGTTGTCTGATTGCTGAGGCTAGGACTTCCAGTAGTATGTTGAGTAAAAGTCATCAGCGTGGACATCCTTATCTTGTTCCTGACCTTAGGGGTAAGGCTCTCAGCTTTTTCCCTGTTAAGGATGATGTTAGCTATGGGTTTTTCATAGGTGGCCTTTACTATGTTGTGGTATGTTTCCTCTAAACCTACTTTGTTGAAGGTCTTTATCATGAATGGATGTTGTACTTTGTCATGCTTTTTCTGCTTCTCCTGAAATGATCATATGGCTCTTTATTCTTTCTGTTATTGTGATATATCATGCTGATTGATTTGCAAATATTAAACCACCTTTGTATCCTAGGAATAAATTCCACTTGATCATGGTGAATGTTTTTTTTAAATGTATTATTGGAGTCTTTTTTGTTGAGGATTTTTGCATCTATGTTCATTGGGATATTGGCCTGTAGTTCTCTTTTTTAGTGGTGTGTTTATCTCATTTTGGTATCAGGAATATTGGCCTCATTGATTAACTTTGGAAGTTTTCCTCCCTTTTTCTATATTTTGAAATATTTAGAGAAGAATAGGTATTAACTCTTCTTTAAAATGTTTGGTAGAATTTGCCTATGAAGGCTGGTCCTGGACTTTCGTTTTTGGGGGAGTTTATTTATTTATTTATTTTTAATTTATTTGACAGAGAGATCACAAGTAGGCAGGCAGAGAGAGAAGAAGAAGCAGGCTCCCTGCTGAGCAGAGAGGCTAATGCGGGCCTTGATCCCAGGACCCTGGGATCATGTCCTGAGCCGAAGGCAGAGGCTTAACCCACTGAGCCACCCAGGCACCCTGGGAGTTTATTTTTATTACTGATGCCATTTCTTTGCTGGTTAGGGTCTTCAAATTTTCTATTTCTTCCTGTTGCAGTTTTGGTTGTTTATGTTTCTAGGAAGTTATCCATTTTGGCCAGGTTGTCTAATTTATTGGTATATAGTTTTTCATAATATTCTCTTATAATTATTTGTATTTTTGTGGTATTGGTTGTTATTTCTCATCTCTCATTTGTCATTTTGTTTATTTGAGTCCTTTCTCTTTTTCTTGGTAAGTCTGGCTAGAGGTTTATCAATTTTATTGATTTTTTTCCAAGAACCAACCCCTGGTTTCACTGATCTGTTCTATTGTTTTTTTAGTTTCTAGGTCATTTATTTCTACTCTGTTTCCCTCCTTCTGCTGGTTTTAGGTTTTGTTTGGTGTTCTTTCTCTAGCTCCTTTAGGTGTAAGGTTAGGTTGTTTACTTGAGATTACTCTTGCTTTTTGAGGTAGGCCTGCTATCAACTCTCTTCTCCTTTGCTGCATTCCAAAGGTTTTGGACCATTGAGTTTTCATTTTCATATGTTCACATGTACTTTTTAATTTCTTCTTTAATTTCTTGGTTGACCCATTCATTTTTTAGTAGCATGTTATTTAACCTACATGTAGTTGTGGTCTTTCCAGGTTTTTTCCCATGGTTGGCTCTTAGTTTCATAGTATTATGGTCAGAAAAGATGCATGATAAGAATTCAATCTTTTTGAATTTTTTTGAGCCTTGTTTTGTGGATTAATATATGATCTGTTCTGGAGAAGGTTCCATGTGCACTTGAAAAGAATGTGTATTCTGCTGTTTCAGTGTGTCTTCAAAGCCATTGTTTCCTTGTTGATTTTCTATTAACTGAGCTGCCTGTTGATGTAAGTGAGGTATTAAAATCTCCTACTATTATTGCATTATTATCAATGAGTTCCTTTATGTTTGTTATTGTTTTATATATGTGGGCACTTCTGTGTTGATGCATAAATATTTACAGTTGTTATATCAGAAAATGTTCACAAGTAATGGTAAATGAAGAGAGCAGGGTATACACACATACAATGCATATTATCACAATTACGGAGACATACCTCTGAGTCCTGAACCTAAATGCTCCAATGTGCTAGGCTTCTACCCATCTCAGGATCTCAGGGCCTTCTCTGGAATTCTCTTGATGTAATTCTTTGCCTGGTTGCTCCTCTTTCAGGTCCCATATTAAATGTTACTTCCTCAGGAAAGCATTTGTTGACCCTGAGAGTCACTGCAAACTAGGTATGCTCCCTCTCCAGTTATATATTCTCATAACACTTAAATTTTTCTTCATAATACTTTTTATGATTACAGTTGATCACCCTATGGTATCTTTTGAATATCTGTCTTTATCAATAGACTGAAGCTTAATTTGAGCAGTAACAGTGTCAGCCTTATTTGCTCAAATACCTGGCACAGAGACTGGGACATAAAATGAATTCAGTAAACACTTGTTAAAGAAATAAATGAATGCAAGGCACTGTGCTGAGAATTTTTCATGTAATCTTATTGAGACCCCATAAAAATGGTGTGGAGTAGGGAACATCTTGGTCACATTTTATGGATAAAGAAACTAAATCTAAGAGAAAATTGTCCAAAGTTATGTAGCAAGTAAGTGGGACAGCTTAAATTTAAACTCTGATATCTTTAATTATAGTGCCCAAGCTTTTAGCCTCTGATTGTCTGTTTTCACAGCTAATGCAACTAATAAGACAACTATATCCTGTTGAACTTTATTAAATGTTTACATTTATAGGTCAGTTTGGTAATATATCACCAATTTTCTATTTATTAATAATAATGATAAATGAAAATAGTGGTAGAATTGCTGTGGTTTTTTGCATACTCTTCTGCATTCCTCAAGTTTTCTATACCAAGTATTTATCATTTCTGTAAAAATAAAGACAGTTATAGGGCACCTGAGTGGCTCAGTCAGTTAAGCATCTGTGTTTGGCTCAAATCATGGTCCCCGGGTCCTGGGATCAAGCCCTATGTTGGTCTCCCTGTTCAGTGGGGAGTCTGCTTCTCCCTCTGCCTCTGTGTACACTCTCCCCGCCTCAAATAAATAAATAAAGTCTTAAGAAAAAGAAGATAGTTATGGGGCACCTGGGTGGCTCAGGTGGTTGAGCAACTGCCTTTGGCTCAGCTCATGGTTTTGCAGTCCCAGGATTGAGCCCCACATTGGGCTCCCTGTTCAGCGGGAAGCCTGCTCTTCTTCTTTCATTCTCCCTGCTTGTGTGCCATCTCTAGCTATGTTTCTGTCTGTCAAATAAATAAATAAATTTTTTCAAAAAAAAAGAAGACAGTTATTAAAATCTATTCACCCTAAAATGGTGAAACTAGATCTCAAGTTCATTTCTTTGGCACTAAATCCCAAAGAATTACCACTGAGTAAATAGACTTTGTGAAAGAAAGCATCAGAGTTCTGTGTATTGCAAAGTTGATAACTCTCTTGTGATTTGGTGTTACAGTTGACAGCTGGTCAACTTTTCTGGTTGATGTAATCCAAAGTCAGTCTTTATTTATTTTTTTTAAAGATTTTATTTATTTGACAGAGAGAAACACAGCCAGAGAGGGAACACATATTAGGGCTGCAGAACTGGAAGCCACATTAAGTCTATATCATTGAAACAATTTATATACTGAGCTGGTTAAATGTATTTCTGTATAGGGCGCCTGGGTGGCTCAGTGGTTTAAAGCCTCTGCCTTCAGCTCAGGTCATGATCCCAGGGTCCTGGGATCGAGGCCCGCGTCGGGCTCTCTGCTCATCAGGGAGCCTGCTTCCTCCTCTCTCTGCCTGCCTCTCTGCCTACTTGTGATCTCTCTGTGAAATATATAAATAAAAATCTTAAAAAAAAATGTATTTCTGTATAATATGCCTTTCACCTTTTCTGATATTTTCTCTTACATTGTTAGCAATCAAATTTATAACATCAAGTTTCAAAGACATGTTTTATTTATTATAAGCATTAGTTTTCAAGATAAACTTAGCTTTCAAAAGTTAATTTTGTTCCTAAAACCCACCAAAGTAACATAATTCAAAATTTATTTCTATAGTTTTCAGCATGCTTTTTCTCTTGACTTCCCATGATTATTATCTTGATTGCTCCTGCTCTTGAAATAGATACAAATGAGCAAAGACTATGAATAACTACAGGTTCCTACCACTCTAGTTTGTTAAATACTTTTGACAGGAAAGGATAAAGTATTTGGGATATAAAATTTGATAAGCATGGTCTTGATGATTGTTATAGCTTCTGGCTCCATATAAGTCTATTCCAGTTGCCCATTTGTTATACTCTGGGTCCAAAGAATCAGATCTGAGTCCTAAGTGATTATACAGGGCCTATTCTTACATATGACTTACCAGTCTTGAATGAATGAATAAATGAATGAATGAATGATAAATGAATGGCCTGTACCCTAGCTGGATTCTTAATTTCTAGTTGTTGTTTCTTGATGATTACATTGGACTTGATGGCCCTGACCTTACAGGTGAACCTGATAGTTCTTCCGTTGCACATTGTCCTTAAAGACCAGCCCTTGCCAAATTATTTCCCCTTCAGCCCTCTACAAGTCTTTTCTTTTTTTTTAAAGACTTTATTTATTTATTTGACAGAGAGAGAGATCACAAGTAGACAGAGAGGCAGGCAGAAAGAGAGGAGGAAGCAGCCTCTCCGCTGAGCAGAGAGCCTAATGTGGGCTCCATCCCAGGACCCTGAGATCATGACCTGAACCGAAGGCAGAGGCTTTAACCCACTGAGCCACCCAGGCGCCACCTCTACATGTCTTAAAGTAAAACTCTTGAAGGGACCCCAGTATAATTTCCTTCTGATTATTGGCAGTCATTTTAATATATTTCAATAACTAGATTTAAATAACCTGGCTTGGCTTTCCTTTCATCCTTCACTAATCATAGGCATGTTGAGTTTGTGTTATCTGCAGAGGAGTGAGCTAAGGCTTGAGAGGGAAGACAAAATACACTTAAATGATAGTACTTGCCTAACGATATTATATACTTTAGTTAAATTAGTAATAATTTGCTATGGTTCATTTGTAGAAATCAGTGTGTATCCTTATAGATGAAACCTGGCCAAATTCAAGCAAACAACAAACAAAAATTTAAAAACCTTTTCTAGGCTTAAAATTTTAAAGTTGATTTTGAAAATTCACTGTCCAAAAGTGAATTCAAAAACTGAATAATTTAAAATCTTATGTAACATCTCAACACTTTAAAATATAACAAAACTTAGTAACCCACTTGTTTCTTCACTCACTCTTTTCTGAATGATGTCAGTGCTTTAAAACTCATTTTCAAAATCTTTGATTTCCTTCATGATAATGTTTTCCTTGGGACAGGCTGCTTTTGCCAAATCACAGACAGGCTGTTCTTTTGCAAGTAATTACATGTGTGGATCAGCCATCATTTTTTAAATTTTTATTTATTGTATTATACTAATAAATTTATATGTTCTTGACTCCAGGACCTGCCACATTTAAGAATTCCAAGATAGGTATGTATTTGATCATTTTTTCTATCTTTTTATTTGTACACTGCTTTGCTCAAAAAACATTTAATGGCCTCCAATCATCCATGGAAACAAATCTGAAAATTTCTGCCTAGCTCTCTACACCTCCATAATATAATCCCATTCAAAAGATCCAATGACATTTCTCACACATTCTTTCATGCATTCATTACTTGATTTCCTTTGAGCCCCAAATCTTCTTTTCTTTTGTTCACCAATCAAAATTTGCACATTCTGTAAAGCCTGTCTTAGAACTAATATCATTGATCACTCCAATCTTCAATTATGAATTGTCCTGTGAATTTCAGAAATAACTAGAATTAGAATAATGTAATTGCCCAGTTATTCATGTTAATTATTCTTATCAATTTTTCTCTCCACAAATAGTGAAGGCTCCTTAGGGGCAGAAAGTGTGTTTTCTGTATGTCCTCAGACCCTAGCACAGTGGTATTCCTCATTAAGGACCACTTTAGAGGGAGTTTAGAAATTGCTTCTGTGATATATAATTTGACAGAAGTGAACATTTGGACATTTTGGACAGTAAGCTTAGAGTCATGCAATCTTAGAACTTTTAAGCATTAGGAATCTTAAGGATTAATATACTAAATTCTTCATGGTACAGATAAGACTGAAATTTAAATGGAGACAGTATAGATCATCCATTCCTAGTAGACTTTATCTCAGTGTTTTTGATATCCTTTCTTGTTTTGTTTTCTCCAACTTTAAGTGGAATGTATGTGTTGTGATGGTTTTCATCTATTAAAAGATATTAAGGTGACGCCTGGGTGGCTCAGTTGGTTAAGCAACTGCCTTCGGCTCAGGTCGTGATCCGGGGGATCCGGGATCGAGCCCCACATCAGGCTCCCTGCTAGGCGGGAAACCTGCTTCTCCCTCTCTCACTCCCCTTGCTTGTGTTCCCTCTCTACCTGTTTTCTCTCTGTCAAATAAATAAAATCTTAAAAAAAAAAGATATTAAAATACAGTGTTTCATTCATGCTTTGGTCAGAAAGCAGAAACTTTAGGAGTTTGAAGCAGGAAGGGATTAAATTCAAGAAACACAGGGCTCACAACACCATTGGAAAACCTAGAGAAACAAAATTCAGGAAGGAAGGCTATTAGCTTTCAGGTTCATGGCTAACTTTGGAGCGAGGGAGCTGCCATCACTGATCCAATTGTCTCCAACACCAAGGTGACTGAGTTCCAGGAAATCAGCAGAAGGCTTTATAGAAACTTCCATATGGTAAAGTTCAGGCATTTATTCGCTTCCTACTGCTGCATGAGCAATAACTTCTGCATCTCTTCCACCTGCTAAATGTTATGCAAGTGTTTCTAAATGGCAGAATCTAAACTGGAAAAATAAATTTATTCTTATATTTGCATCTTAGTAGTTCTCTATTCTGGAAGTTTGATGCCTTTCCGCATACCTCAGTAGCTCACAAATGATCAATCTGCTATACTACTGAACAGTAATTGTGTTGATAATAATAGAATTGTTAGTGCTAGAAGGAACTAGAACTAAATTGAATCCATCTTCTCACTTAAAAGGTCAAAATCACATTGTAATGGGATTGGAGAGCCGCCTTTTTAAAACCTACCTCTTTGGCTAGAAATGGAGGGTTTTCCAGTACATGGGCTCTGAACCTGCCCATTGCTCTATGCTTACAATCAATTTAATTTTATGACCTTGTGATTTAATGAGATAAGTATTTCTTATGCCTAATTAGTGCTAAGACCACATTTTAGTTCTGTAAGGCACACTTCAAAAATTGTTACTCAGGTCTTATCACATACATACAGATGAAAAAAGAGTTAAGACTGCTCATTGCTGTTTCAAGATGAAATCATCATTTTATCTGATGACTTACAAACGGGAAAGTTGACCAATAAATCTATTTAATCAGATCTCTCAATATTGTGAATGATCCTCCTGGTAGCCAGATATTATAAGTCTATTGTGGCCACTTCTCATTTCTACTTGTTGTTCTGGATGGAACTTGCTGTGGCACTAGGGCTTTCTTAAGAATAAACCAATCCAAAATCACACTGTTATTATAGGTTGCTTTGTCCTCAGGCTTTCTAGTATTCCTTTTGGGCTGTTGGTCTTTCAACATGCAGTTAGGGGATTAAAGTAAATCATTTAATCCATGCAGCATGTCACTCAATAGTATACTTTTGGAAATTGTTTCCACAGGAGCACCAGTGAAAGCAGCCAGTCTGAGATATTGACACTATAGAAAAAACTGACAGCTTACTCCTTGTATTGATTCTACTCTTCTCTACAAATATAGACTCCGTTCCCTACCACAGCCTTGTAAGTGGTGACTGCTGAGGTTTCTAAATTGCTTTGTAAATTATTTATTACTTGACACCTTGTAAAGACCTCTTTTCTTCTTGTCTGACTTGCTTGTGATTTCTAAGGTCTCATTTATATTGAAAGATCTCAGTGTATACTGACCACACCTTCCTATAGGTTTTTCTTATTACTTTATGTTGGAAGTAGGACTTGTTCTACCATTTTATGACCATACCTTTTGTCATTCTTATTTCTGATATGTTGTCTACAAATTGTCATAAGTGCTTATATACATAAGTTCCCCACTGAGGCCTGGACAGGCTGGTGATTTGGAGCCTGGCACTGAGCAATTAAGTAACACATTTTCAAATTTAAAAAGTTTAAGATATTTGGAGGCCATTTATTTAATGTTGGAGGAAACAGTTTTTATTAGTAAATTTTTTTTATCAGATCAGATACCCATTTAATTCACATACACTGATATAGTAGAGTCAATGTTCTGAAAAAATTTGCAGATCCTTTTTTAAAAATTACTCTCTTCTTACTTCTATTTTCTTCTGTAATTCTGTGTACCATAAATTTTTAATGTTCACAATACAGATAATAAAAAACAGACTTTTGTGTTGAGTAAACCGGGCAGTTTGAAGTTGTGACTGCCTGCTTTTAGCTGACTAAAATCATATACACACATATAAAAATACTCAGCAGAAAAAGCTTTGTGCTTGACAATATGTTTATTCCTCCCTTTCTCCCTGGCTTCCTACCTTCATAGGCTCAGGACCACTATACACCTTTGTGACTTAGAGCTGGAGCATCCCTTACAGTTTGGGAATTCAAGAAGCCTCTTGTCCCATCTATTCCTTCAAATTCATTTGATTATGCTTCAAGAGTGTGTACTTTTCAATGTCATCTTCACCTTTTATGAGCTTCTGTGACTTGAGGAAAGTAACTTAGGTTTTGCACATACTAGTTTCTTTCATAAAATGAAACAATAATAATAAAGGGGTTCCAAAGGGTTCTTGGAAGAAGAAATGTGATAATATAGAGTATTAGCACAAGCACATATCTGATATCTCTCTTGATTATGATATAACTGGTACATAATTTTTGCTAAAGCATTTAATTTTATGATGTTTATATTTTTTATAATACCGATACTTGCTGAGAATAAAGAAAATATTTTTTTAGATAAATAAAGAAAATATTTTTTCCTAAAAAAAATTTAGGAAATTTTTTTCTAATTATAGAAATTTAAGGAGCATGAAAACATACTTGTAGAACACTGTAATTCTCAATGAAATCAGGAATACAAATCTGTTGGAAGACACATGGATGGTTTCATTATGAAGATTTATAAAGCAGAGGGAGCCAACTATTACCAGACAGACTGCTGTGGGCAAGAGAGAGCACAGGAAAAGCAAAGCTGGAAACCAGCAAGCTGTCTTTAGAGAATGAGGCCATTATAGGCATACATGTCAAGCCTGTTTCAGTGATATTTGTCTCAGGCCAAGTCTGGTCCAGGGCAATGCTGATTTTCTTGTCCACTGTTTTGTGCCCACATATACTGTTATGACCTTGTTTCATTCTCTCCCTACATACTTTAATGGCAGTTGCTTTTAAAATGAGTTGTCTATACCTATTTTCATACTTTACTTCTGGCTTGGGATACTTGTTTCTTAAAATTGTTTCAATGTTTCAAGGTCCAGTTAAAGTGCCACCCTCCCTAATCTGTCCCTATAGTTTCCACTCACTTGTTTCTTTTCTTTCCAAAGTCTTGGCCCTGATACTATGAATCACCCTAACCAGTATCTGAGATTAGATACCATCTTTTTGGTTAAGTAAATATTTATTGTAAAGCTATTCTTCCAGCTAGAAACATGTAAGGCAAGGAAGGTTCTTTTATTGTCTCTTCAGTAGCTACATAATGAAAGATTAAAAGGAGAACTGAAAAGTTGGTTAAACCGGAGACTATTTTCAGATAAAATGTACATTCTAGCATTAAACTGGAACTTTCTAGTACTTCTCTGTGTTGTGCAACATTTTACATATATATCCTATTGTCACCTATTAATAACTGACTTTACCTTGCTACTTCAGAGATTACATAAAACTTTCACATAATTTATTTCATTTATTTTTCAAAACAATTTTATGAGATGAATCTTAACTTCATTTTGCAGAGAAGAAACAAAGCCTGTAAGAGGCTATGTGATTGGATGAGTTGCACTGAAGTCCTTTGCTTTTTTGCCAATCCCAGCTGTCCTCAAACAGTGGCTCCTTTATCCTCATGGTAACCACATGGGAAAGGCCAGAAAGACATTTTCTAGCTTTGGTTGGTAAGCAATGAGGTTGATTTCTCCTGATAAAAAATGAGAGAATAACTACTCATCCTAAGCAATCTCTTCCTGTTCCCTTTTTGAGGCAGGAGAGGTGGGGACATTTCTCTGAATAAGATTGGTTTGACACCAAAAAACTAGTGGCAGCCTGCAGACTTAATATCTGCAAGAGACTCATGACAGAACAGAGTTGGGAGATGATTTAAAACATTCTTATAATATGTACACATATATACACACACATACACATATATATTCATATATATGAATAATAAAATATTCAACTGTATGAAAACATGTATATCTATATTTCTATTGTTAAAAAATAAACTGAAGCATATTAAAAATATTAAGTTTATTTGAGCAAAAAGCAGTTCATTGCTACTAATTTCCTTAAGCCTGATTATGTTTTTATTGTGATTCATTTCCAGAAGAAATTTGAAAACTTATCCCAATTAATTAGGAGTATTCATTCTTTTATTTTCTGTTACTAATTTCCTACTTAAAGCAGATTTGCAGACATAGACATCAATGCCAAATAATAGCATGACCGCCATCACCATATTAATATTTAACAAAGGTGAGGTTTCCAAGCAGCATCCATTGATATTTTAATTATAATATTTATTAGGGTTACTAATTAAATGATTATAAACTTTGAGTTCACTCATGAAAATTCATTGAGTCCATACTTTGTTGAAAAATTGTGGGAAAACCCAAGTTTTTTTTTCTTTAAGATTTTTTTATTTATTTGACAGTTAGAAACACAGCTAGAGAGGAAACACAAGCAAGGGGAGTGAGAGAGTGAGAAGCAGGCTTCCCGCTGAGCAGGATGTTGGGCTCGATCCCCCTTAGCCGAAGGCGCCCAGAAAATCCAAGTCTTAATAAAATATTGCACCTTTCTACAAAAAACAGAGTGCAATGAGGTTCTGAACATGTATTCAATAAATTAACAAACAGCATGAAAATAAATGACATCGTAAAGTCAGACAAAGTGTTTTTGCAGGGAATGAGGAAAAAGCATTCCCTGCTTTTCCAATACACACACACACACACACACACAAAACCACACACTCACGCACAGCTGACAATGTAGAAGGAGACTAAGGAAAAATCATGCGATAGATAAGTGAAAATTTAAGTCATTTTTATTGTCTAAAATAATGAGACGAACATTAATAAGGTTTTTATTATAGTTGCATAAATTGGCCTTAATTTGTGACCATTGAGAATACTGCTACTGACTGGAGATTGAATTTGTTTTTATTGAATGTAATAAAGATTGTACATTCAAATATCATGAATCATGTGTATTTAGAAACAGTTTTATCAAGTGCAGGTACTATGACTTATTAATCCTTGAAATTATTGCCTAGATTAGTGCCTAGAACATAAAAGTGGTCATTAATTTTTGTTGAATGAACAAATGGTGGTAAAATCTAGTATTTGAAAGGGACAAATTTAAGACAATGTCATTTAACTCAGCATATGTAGAAGTAAACATGCACTCAAACACAAAATCATAGAAAAACGTTTTAGTTTAATGATAAACATATACTTTAAAAGATGACAATAGCAGTTTTTATTTAAATAGATTATAGATTATGGCCTGCCAGTTATGTACAAGGCAATGATTTTGGTAGTAAGGAAAGTACAGTTTTGTGAAGTTCCATCTCCATCAATAAATAATTATGATCCAGTAGGAAGCTAGTATATGTCATCAAACAACAAAAATCAAGGATAGAATGAGATGAGTTTCATAGAAGAAGGGGGGAAAGGCAGCGATTTTGGAGTGAAATGAATTTATGCTCATTTTATTCATAGTTGTGTGACTGACACAGATTATATTTTTAAGATTGTATCTGTTATTACCATTTAATTTATAAAAAGGGAGGACCTCCCCTGCAAAATTCAAACTGATATTATAATAGTTCATAACTGTCATGAAAGAGTTCCTGCAGCATTTGGCTTTTTATTTCACAAAGATCAGCAGGACTTAATGTTACTGCCGTCAGAAAAGTAGGGAAAAGATACAGAAAACATAGACACAATGTCATGTGGAAGTCATACCGTGGTGGAGCAGTAGAAAATATATCATCACTACATGTGTACATGACATTCAAATAAGTGTAGAAAAAGTTTTGCTTGTCTCAGATAACCAGCATAATATTTTGTGATAATGAGAATTGCAGTTTTAGGGAAGATCTAAAGTAGTGTCTGCTAGATTTTGACATGCTGTCTTATGGACCGAGTACAAAGTTTGTTGTAGGAGGTACATGTCCTTGGTTCTAGTGACTTGTGATTCAGAATAGCCTGGTTAAGTAGAGTCCCCAGCCCTTTACTTGTTTGCTACTAGATTTGAATGGGTGTGTAAATACTGTGTAGATGAGAAGGGTTTAATGACTGAGAACCAAGCAGCTTTATCTTTTTATTTGAGTCTACATTAAAGACATCCAAAGTTCCTTAGGTATGTAAAAAAATATATTTTAAAACAAACTCTGTTCTCTCTATTGGCAAAAAGAAATGCTTTGTGTTTGTGTGTTGTTAAAATATATTTAAATTTCAGGGCACCAGTGGCTCAGATGATTAGGCATCCACCCTCAGCTCAGGTCATGATCTCGGGGTCTTGGGATCCAACCCTCTGTCATGTCCTTGGGCTCCCTGTTCAGCCAGGAGTCTACTTTTCTCCTTCTCCCTTTGCCCCTTCATGGCACTTGTGCTTTCTCTCTCTCTCTCTCTCTCTCTCTCTCAAATAATAAATAAAATCTTTTTTAGAAAAACATATTTAGGGGCGCCTGGGTGGCTCAGTCATGAAGCGCCTGCCGAGCTCCACATCAGGCTCCGTGCTTGGCAGGAAGCCTGCTTCTCCCTTGCTCACTCCTCTGCTTATGATCCTTCTCTCGCTGTGTCTCTCTCTGTCAGATAAATAAACAAACAAACAAACAAATAAATAAAAATAAATAAATAAATAAATATTCAACTTTATTAGGCATAGGACATCACATCTGATTCCTTCTAGAAATAAGTACTAACTGTGGATGTAATAGAGAAATTAAAAGAGTAATAAACCTCAGTAAATAATATATCTAATAAATAACACAGAGGCAAAAGTAGCATTGTTTCCTATAGCTATTGAAGAGGAGCACATCATTATAAATTCAGGGCAGAAAATCTTTATTTCATCTTAATTCCTATTATCAAATCTATTTTCCTCCTGGTTGCTCCCTCATCTTTCCCAGGTATCTTCCTTTGTAGCATTGAATCTCTCCAGATAGTTTTGTGTTTCTAGTTTTGCTACTCTATATTTGAATTTATTCATAGGATTCCTTAGAAATTATCATTTCATTAAAAGAAGATAATGCTATGATATGCCAAATCAATTTAGAAACTAAACTTAATTGCATTTAATATTAGGCTGGGGTCTGTTTTTAGATATAAAATTTTCAAAAATCTGCACTTTAATATAATAAATATATATATTAAAGGAGATATCACTGAAAATTTCAAAAGAAATTTTAAGTATTCATACTGCAGGCAAACACTAAGATATTTGGGAACCACATAGGATCCTTAAATTCCATTACATAATTACTTATATCAGAGCATCAATACATAACACTTAGAAAAATCATGCTTAATGCAAGAGATGCATGTATCCTCTTATTCAGACAACATTGTCTATCAATCAAATTTCTTCAAGAGAATTATATTTTCCCAATTATGATTATTTACTTTGGAGTGTACTATTCAAAAGTCATATCCACCTTTGGATCTTCTGTGTCAAGATAACAAATGAGACAGGAAAAAAAACAACAAAACTCCACCATGAACAATTATATACCAACAAATTTAATAACCTAGATGAAGTAAAAAAATCCCTAGGAAGACACCAAGTATACAACCTGAGTCAAGAAGAAATAGCAGATCTGAATAAACTTTCATAAGTAAAAAATTGAATCAGTAATGAGAAACTTTCTACAAAGAAAAACCCACAATCAGATAGCTTCAATCATGAATTTTGACAAGCATTTAAAGAAGAATTAATACAAATTCTTTGAAAATGCTTCCAAACACTGAAGAGGAGGGAACCCTTCTGAATTTATTCTGAGTTCAGTATTTAACCTTTATAACAAAGCTAAATAGATACCACAAGAAAACTATAGACCAGTAACTCAATGAAGAGATAGAAAAATTCTCAACAAACTACTAGCAAACCAAATAGAGCAACATAAAAAATGAGGATGCATCATAACCAAGTAAGGTTTATCACAGAAATGCAACAGTAGTCCAACAGACAAAAATCAACTACCAACAATCAATGCATACAAAAGGATAAAGGACAAAAGCACATAATCATCCCATAGGCATAGAAAAAGTACTTGACAAATCCAACACCATTTCTTGATAAAAACAATCTAGAAATAGAAGTGAAGTTCCTTTACCTTATAAAATGCATCTATGAAAAGCCCACATCTATCATATTTAATGCTTGAAGACTGAAACTTTTCCCTAAATATCAGAAACAAGAGAAGGATGTATGTTTTTGAGACTTCTACTTAACATTTTATTGGAGCTTCTAGCCAGGGCAAATAGGCAAAAAATAAAAAATAAAAAAAATTAAAAATAAAAATAAAAATAAAAACAATAAAAAAGAATAAAGAAAGAAAAGATAAAAGAATGTATCTAAACTGAGAAAGAAGTAAAACTATCTCAGTTTAATTGTATAGAGACAATTCCAAGGAATCCCCCAAAAAGCTATTAGAGAAAATGTGAGTTAAATAGGGTTAAAGGACATAGGACCAATACAAAAAAATAAGTTGTGTTTTTATACACCAATACTGAACAAATCAAAAATGAAATTAAGAAAACAGGTCTGTAAGCTATAGCATTAAAAAGAGAAAATATAAACAGTAAATTACTATAGCATTAAAAAGAATAAATATAGAGTAAATTAAATAAAAGAGTATAAGATATGTACACTAAAAACTGTAAAGCATGATTACAAGAAATTGAAGAAGACCTGAATAAATGGAAAAACATCCCATGTTCATAGTTAAAAAGACGGAGCAAATTGATCTACTGATTCAACACAACTATAACACATTCCAGTTATCTTTTTTTTTTTTTTTTTTAGAACTGGGCAAAGTGATTCTAAAATTCATATGGAAATGCAAGGGACCTAGAATAGATGAAAAAAAATCTTGAAAAAAGGGACGTACGAAGACCCTCACAAACTACAAAGCTATAGTAGTGGGTAAAGAAGATGTGGTATATATACAGTACAATATTACTCAGCCGTATAAAAGAATGAAATCTTGCCCGTGGACCTAGAGAAATTAAAGCTAAGTGAAATAAGTCAGTTAGAGAAAGGCAACTACCATATGATTTCATGCAAATGTGGACTTTAAAAAGCAAAACAAATGAACAAAGAAAAACGAGACCCAAAACAAACTCTTAAATTCAGAGAACAAATTAATGGTTGCCAGAGGGGAGGTAAGTGAAATAGATAAAGGATATTAAGAGTATTATCTTGATGAGTACTGAAAAATTTATAGATTATTGAGCATATATTGTACCCCTAAACTAATATAACACTATATGTTAATTATAGTTGAATAAAAAACGTTAAAAGAAAAAAAAAAGATTGTAGATACTGACATAAAAATAGTGTTTAGATGAGTGAAAAAGAATGAGAATCCAGATAAAAACCATATGTTTATGGTCAATTGAATTTGACAAGGACACCAAGACAGTTTAGTGGGAAAAGAATGGTCTCTTCAACAAATGTATAGGGTCATTTGGAAATTCAAATGCAAAAGAATGAAGTTGAAAGCTTGCCTAACACTGTATCCAAAAATTAATTTAAAATGATCAATGCCCTAAATATAAGAGCCAAAACTATAAAACTATGAGAGGAAAACACAGCTTTACTTCTTCATGATCTTGGATTAGTCAGTGCATTCTTAGATAAGCACTAAAAGCACCAACAAAAGCAAAGCAAAACAAAACCACCACCACCAACAAAAAATAAATTGGACTTCACCCAAATTAAAAACCTTTGTGCTTCAAAGGACACAAGAAAGTGAAAAGGTAACCCACAGAATGGGAGATAGTATTTGCAGGTCACATATATAAGGTTTTAGTGTTTGGATACTAATAAGGGTTTAGTATTCAAAATAAAGAATTCTTACACTGCAGTATATCGTACAAAAGCCAATTACAAATGGGCAAATGATTTGAATAGAGGTTTCTGCAAAGAACACATATAAATAAGCAAGAAGAATATGAAAAGATGCTCATTGTTATTAGTCATTAAGGAAATGCAATTTAGAACAATAATGAGATAGAATTTACACCTATTATGATGGCTATAATGAAAAAGACAATAGCAAGTGTTGGTAAGGATGTGGAAAAATTGAAACCTCATACACATCACTGGATGAATGTAAAAAGTTGCAGCTGCTCTGGGAAAAAGTTTGAAGTTCTCAAAAAGTTAAATGTGTTGTTACCATATCATCAGCAACTCCACTCCCAGGTATATGTCCAAGGGAATTTAAGATATATATTCATATAAAAAATTCACACATCCCTGTTCATAGCAACATTATTCTTTTTTTAAATAGCTTCTTTTTTAAAAAAAAAATATTTTATTTATTTATTTGACAGAGAGAGAGATCACAAGTAGGCAGAGAGGCAGGCAGAGAGAGAGGAGGAAGCAGGCTCCTTGCTGAGCAGAGAGCCTGATGCGGGCCTCCATCCCAGGACTCTGAGATCATGACCTGAGCTGCTGAAGGCAGAGACTTTAACTCACTGAGCCACTCAGGCACTCGCAACATTATTCTTAAGAGAAAAAAAGTGGAAACAATTCAAATTTCCATCAACTCGTGGATAAATAAACAGAATGAGCAATAGCCATTATATAGAGTATTATTAAATCATAAAAGGAAGAAGTACTGATATATGCTACAACATGGATGTATCATGGAAATATGTTAAGTGAAAGCAATACGACACACAAACACACAAATGTTGTACAATTCCATTCATGTGGAATGTCCAGAATGGGGAAATCTGAAAAAAAAAAACATAATTATAGTGGTTTCCAAGGACTGGTAATAACTGTGAGTTTTTTGGGGTGTGATAAAAATGTTTTGGAATTAGTGATGAAAGTTGTACAACCCTTCAAATATGATTAAAACCATTGAATTATAATTATACATATATAAAATATATGTTCATTGCATAGGTACACATATATTTATAAAATTTAATTATGTATACATGAGTGTATGTGTGTATGTATATATAATACCTGGCCTATAGAAATAATTGAAGAAATGCGAGTGTAAAAAACAGCATAATATTTCAGTGTTCAGGTTAGCAAAAGTAAAAGTGTCTGATAATATTTGATGAGGTTATGAGGTAATCTGTTACCATATAGTGTTGGGGTGAGCATAAATTATTGGAATTACTTTGCAGTAATTTGACCTCATTTCTTTTTTTTTTTTAAAAGATTTTATTTATTTATTTGACAGAGAGAAATACAGCCAGAGAGGGGACACAAGCAGGGGGAGTGAGAGAGGGAGAAGCAGGCTTCCCGCCAAGCAGGGAGCCTGATGCGGGGCTCCATCCTGGGTCTCCGGGATCATGACCTGAGCCGAAGGCATTCGCTTAACCAACTGAGCCATCCAGGCGCCCTGACCTTGTTTCTCAAAAAAAAAAAAGTCTCTCCCTGTTTCTACAAAAATACACATTGTTAGGAAAGATATTTGTGGTTGCTCATGATAACATTTTAAAAGGCTCTGCCTGTTTCTACAAAAATACATATTGTTAGGAAAGATGTTTGTGGTTGCTCATGATAACATTATCTGTAATAGGAAACCTCTGGGGACAATCTAATTGTCCATTGGAGGAGTGATTCCCCACTAGAGGATGATATGGAAACATTTCCTGGATGTATTCTCAAGCAAAAAGACATCTGTAGGACATAATGTAAATGACTATTTGTATATATGTATTTTTAAGGATTTTACTTATTTGTCAGAGAGAAAGAGCACAAGCAGGGGAGTGGCAGACAGGGAGGAGTAGGCTCCCCACTAAGCAAGGAGCCCAATGCTTCCAAGACCCTGGGATCATGACCTGAGCCAAAGGCAGACACTTAACCCACTGAGCCACCTTGGTGTCCCTATTAATTGTGTTTTAAAAGTACACAGGCATACTATACCATAGTTGTATGCATAAATTTTCTCTGGACAGACATACAATAACTCAAAAATAGCGGTAGAGCCACTAGGCAAGGCAATTTGGGATCTGGAAGGAGGGGGAGATTATTTTCCATAAAGAAAAGTTCATAGGTAAATAATTATCAAATATTTGAAGAAATTTCATGTAGTAAATGAAAGCATTGGTTAAGAGAACAGACTTTGACATTATGTAGCCCTATATTTGTGTTTCATTTTGTTACTGAGTTCATTTTTGGGCAATTACTTAAACTGTCTATGCCTCAGTGTTCGCATAAAGTAAAGATAAAAATGATGGTCATATACAGAGCTACTGTAGGTATTTAAATAAATGCAGAATGTAAAGTAACACCAGCCTGGCAAAGAGTAATCATCTAATTGATGCCATATAATATTTTTATTAGCAATAGTTGTAGCTCAAAATGACTGAATGTATGGGGGTTTTGGCTTCCAGTGAGAGATGTTGTCAAGATTTTCTCATAGTAGCAGCTGTTCCAAATCAGATTTTCCTACTCATGGTGCCATGACAGGCTGATGAGTTATAATTATTGTGTATTTTGTGAGTAATTTGTTTCTTATAATACTTTACCAAAGTTAGAACACTGTTTCTGTTAGAATGGAATCATTTTTGTGTCTATAAAGATTCTCTCACTCCTGAATTATGAAATTAATTTTTGAGTAGGATAGAAAGGGAATTGCTGACCGCTCTGGGTGTACCATGGGAGTGTATGGGAACATATGGGAAAATCATGTCATCACAAGCTGTAATCCTTTGCTCTGGATAGAAGTTAGTTCAAAGTTAGTAAACACAAAGTTCCAGGTGATCTAAAGATCTGAGAATCATTGTAGACTATTTTTAGAATACATGAGCCTGAGTTGCCTCCATAATCCTAAAGGCCAGTAAAATTCTAGGCATGATCATGAAAGAAGACAGAAAATATAACCTTATCCTTTATATTAAACAACAGCATTTCTGCTTTTAAAATACTATTGTACTGATGAGCACTGGGTGTTACATGCAATTAATGAATCATTGAACACTACATCAAAAACTAATGATGTACTATTATGTTGGCTAATTGAACATAATAATAATAGTAGTAATAAAGAAAAAATACAGGGTAGTTCTTGTTATCAAATCTCAAGAAAGACACATTCTTAGAACTGGCATTACTAGGGCAAAGGTATAAGCATTTTAATAGCTTTTGACATATACATGTTCATATACATATACATATTTGGGGGAAGGTGGTTTATTTTGTTATCAGCATTGTATGAGTCATATTGGCTATCTGCAGCATATAGTGTTGTCATTTACCAAATAAGCTAAATTGCTAGGCATAAAATTGTATTTTGAGATGAATGTCTTTTGATTATTACCAAATTTGGACATCATCTCCTGTATCAGTTTTCTGTTTACATTTCCCTTTGTCTAAATTATCTGTTTATGTTTTCTTGATGACTGTTTATTTATTAAGTTCTTGATATTTTTATTACAAATTTAAATGACCTCTTATTACTTACATATAAATAATCTTGACATCTTGTACAGTGAATTATGAATTGTGGAAGCTAGTTCAAGTCTCTTCTCTGCCAGACTCTATAATGTTGTGTTTTTGAATTACATTTGGTGGGCTATGAGTGGAAAGGAGGGTAGATATTTCATAATTCTATTCACTAATGAAAGTTACTGTAGAAATTCTACCTGAATCTGGGATATACTCAATGCTTAACACTTATTATGATTATCACGGAGTAATTTAATTTTCAGAGGATTTTATTGGTGACTTATTAGGATTTATAAAGAAGGAACTAGAATTTAAATAAAAACTTGAAACGAGAAAAAAAATAGGAAAGAAGGTCTCTGTTTTTGTAGAGTGACATTTTCTAAAAAGATGTGAGTTTGGGGGTAAACTGATTTTACCCACCAAATATTTGATGTGGTTACTGATTGCTAAACCCGATATTTCTGCTAACTTATTGGTGAACCTCTGACAAGTCACTTAACTTCTTTGTTTCCTCAAGCACAAGTGAAGCATTAGTCTTAGTGTCGCTAAGCTCCGTGCTCACTGATTCTTTCTGATTGATTTATACTATCCATTTTTTGCTCCCAATACATCTTCGGAATTTCCAAATGAATTTAGCATTATCTATGGTCTACCATCAGTTGGCTTCCCTTTTTATCTAATTCTTTAATCCTTTTTCAGCACAAGATAAGTAGTACAAAGGTCTCACAAGTTTGGAACTCAAAAACCACCGTGTTTTGACAATATAGTCATTCGCTAAAACACAAAGTTAAAGCAAAATATGTAAGAACATTATTTTATCTTGCGGTCTTTTCGAGTCAGTTTCACTGTCCTGTTACTCATAAACAAATACAGACATGCCTTATGCTGGAGAGAATTATATTACAATCTCCATAATAGAAGGGTTGCAGAAAGTACATGATAGAAGAGTTGCAAATACACGTATTTGGGGATTCTTGCCACATGTTAAACTAATTTAAAAATCATCTGAAGAAAACTGTGATGAATTCACTTAACTCTGTTACATTTTAAGTATTTTGTAGATACACAGACTCTAAATAATTAACTCTGCTTACTACTCAATGATTTAAGTGGAATGACCCTTGACAGTCTGTTTGTAATAACTAACACAGTGCATTTTAATTATTATTTTTTTAATTGGGAAAAGACATCCCCAGAGTTTAAGATTCTTGGTAAAATTGCATTTTTAAAATTGGTTAGTTTAGCAATTTTCTCTTAATGAAAATGAAAGTGTTCTGCATTTTAAAAATGTGGATGTGCTTTTAAAAGTGATTAAATAATTCAAGATTAGGCATCTGTTATAGGCAGTTGTACCCTTTCTTTCTACCACAACATACACATCTTCTAATGTATTAGAAACTGTGCAGCCTGAAAGCTAAATAGGTCTGAAAGTAGATTTACTGATTTTTATATAAAAATCTGAGTTTGAAAGTTCAAACAAATACTAATTTTATAAACATAAAAGTTAAAGATAGCAAAAATAAAATCTATCATAAAATTTACAGGCAACATTAGTAGTTATTAAATACCGGATCCAGTAAGCAGGGAACTCTTATCTTCCATTTTAAGTGCTTGTTTATCTTGTACTTGAACTCTTCCCTTATTTTATCCTTTTGAATAACACTGCACTAAAGTGGATCTCTGATTAATATTTAAATGTACACCGGGATAAATAGGTAACCTAATCAGAGAAAATAATTAACAAGCCACCTCATTCTCATATCCTTTAATTCCTACAAGGGAGCGTATATCTTGATTACTAGAATATCTTTCCCTTTGACCTCCTTTTTAATTCAGAGTTTAGCAGATTTTGTGATTGAACTGGCTCACTAACAATTATAGTTCCTAAATATTTTCTGAATATTCTGCTTGTGTACTGGCTTTTCGCAAATTTGACTTTTCTCCTACTATATAATATCAAGACATAATCTGCAAGGATTATTTTCCCCATCCAGTTTTGCCAATTTTTTGATAGGATGCAAGGCCGCATAGGAGCTTAGGTGGGAACCACTGAAATATCTTTTTGGCAAAAATAAGTTTATTCAGTGGTTAAAAATGAGATAGGTCTCCATGTATCAATGTGGAATTATATTCATGTCTTGATGGCTGCACATTACAGTTTTATTTGGGCTAAAAATTTCTATAGGCATATGAAAAACTTACATGTATAGAGAATTCTACCTATATATATATATATATATATATATATATATATATATATATATGTTGAATATAAGAATGAGTTTTCATGAAATATTTCACTTATTTATGTATAGATTATCTGTGGAGATGATAGATTATTACCTATTTTTATATATAACCCATTATGTGCCTTCCTACCTATTTTATTACAATCTTTGTCTCTATAATTCTTTCAGTTGGGAATGAAACTGGGAAACTGAAGAAATGACTTTTAAATTTTAATTTACATAGATCATAAAATTTGTTTTTTTATGATCAATCTTTTAAGACTTTTATAATTAAAAATACAAGGAAAATGATAAGCATTGTTTTTTATAAATATATTTTATAAAAATAATATTTAAATGAAGTTTCAAACTTTGTTCAAAAAGTATTAACTAATCCCATTAAAATATGTTTTTAAAATACATGGAATTTGAAAATAATTGTGAACAGAGGTGTGTCAAGTGTAAGATAATTATATATTTAAGTGCTTTAAAAGAAAACATGGTAAGTAATAAATGGAATTGCCAGGTTTGGGGGTAAGACAACTAAAATGTGTAAAGAATTCAGAAGCTTTTGAATTGGTTTACAGTTTGGGTAAAACTTGTCAAAAGTTTTACAAAACAGAATGAGATAGTACTTTTGAGGAAAAAGAAAGGACAAAAATGAATGGGGGACTAACCGTATTAATGTTAAACAATATCGTTACAAGGCAACGGGGATGGTGTTAGTGGTAGGAATACATAGAGAGAATACTGTAGCAAGTGGAGAGACCAGAGGGAGAATGCCCTGTATAGGTAAGAAAACTCATTCTCCAGTGGGACGGAAGATTAGGGTGGGGCACCTGTGCTACCTTCCCTCCCCAGCAAGAACTTTCAGACACTGTTTTGAGAAGGGAGCTAGAGAGGGCTTGAGCCATTTGCAATTCTTAAAAATTCAAATAGGCTATTTTTCACAGGGATTTACTCTGTGTGTGTGTGTGTACATATGTATGTGCGTATAAATAAAATATGAATTGTATATTTCTTATATAAGTATTAATATATAAACATGAAGATATTTTTATATAAATTAACATACATACATATATAAGCATTTATTTAAATCCAAACTGAAAGGAAGTTAGGTCCTATCTTATATCATATTCCCCAGTATTCTAAACATTTAATTTAGAATATATTTATTCTCTCTATATATCTAAATATATATAATATATATTATAAATAATAATATAAATAAATATATATATTATATATGCTATATATATCTAGATATATATTTATATATAGAATAAATATATTCTAAATATATCTCTATATATCTAATATATTTAAATCATTAAATTAAAAAATAGTTAAATAAAATAGTTAAATAAAAACAGATTTAAAATAGTTAATGGAAGTATATTAAATAAATAAAAAATAATACCTTCATAACTTCAAAACAATTTTAACTCTTGAGAAAGAGTTTTCTAGGTTTAAAATTATTTAACTACTTAAAAATTGTTTATTGAAAACCCATTTTGGGGCGCCTGGGTGGCTCAGTTGGTTGGGCGACTGCCTTCGGCTCAGGTCATGATCCCGGAGACCCGGGATCGAGCCCCACATCGGGCTCCCTGCTCGGCCGGAAGCCTGCTTCTCCCTCTCTCACTCCCCCTGCTTGTGTTCCCTCTCTGGCTGTGTTTCTCTCTGTCAAATAAATAAAATCTTTAAAAAAAAAAAAAAAAAAAAGAAAACCCATTTTTTCAGGTATTAATACCTAATACTGCTGTAACAAGGCAAAAGTACCAGTTTTCCAAGAGCTTGGAGTCTAACTGAGAATACAACCCAAAGTAATTAGAGTAACAAATGCTGATCTTCTGCTGGAAGAACAGTGTGATGAGGGAAACAGGAAGCTGTAACCGTGTAAACAGGCATGGAGACAATATCTGAACTGAGGAAGTCCATTAATACTGAAGCCTAGAGGGGGAGGGGTGAGGGAAAAAAGATGAAGTTAAGGAAGACCGGCACTGAGTTTGAAGTGTCTTGTGATCCATGTAGAGGAATGTGAGCTCTATTTTAAAGAGCAGTGGGAAATCACTGGAGACTTTTTTAAATTTTAATTTATTTAACCTGAAACAAAATAAAAACAAAATAGTTCCCCCATTTTTCCAACCCCCTGCAATGGCAACCACCAGTCTCTTCTCTTCTGTATTTATGAGCTTGGTTTTTGTTTGTTTTGTTTGATTTTTTAGATTTCATTTCACTTTTTAGATTCCACATATAGGAGAGAACATACAGTATTTGTCTTTCTCTGTTTGAACTCATTTCATTTAGCACAATGCCCTCACAAATGGCAAAACTTCATTCTTTTTTTATGGTGATTAATACAGATTAGTTTTTTGTTTGTTTGTTTTATTTGTTTTTTTGTTTTTTGGTTTTTGTTTTTAAGATTTTATTTATTTGACAGAGAGAAACACAGCCAGAGAGGGAACACAAGCAGGGGGAGTGAAAGAGGGAGAAGCAGGCCTCCCACCTAGCAGGGAGCCCCATGTGGGGCTCGATCCCGGGTCTCCGAGATCATGACTTGAGCCAAAGGCAGTCGCTTAACCAACTGAGCCACCCAGGTGCCCCTGTTTGTTTTATTTGGATAAAGTCCAGAAGTGGAATTGCTGGATGATATAGTAGTTCTATTTTTCATTTTTTGAGAAACCTTCATGCCATTTTCCATAGTGGCTATACAGACTTACATTTCTACCAACAGTACACAAAGGTTTCCTTTTCTCCACATACTCACCAACACTTGTTATTACTTGTCTTTTTGATACTAGGCATTCTAACAGGTGTGATGTGATAGCTCATTGTGATTTTGATTTGCATTTCTCTGATTATTAGTGGGGTTGAGTGTCTTTTCATTTACTTGTTGGCCATTTGTATGTCTTCTCTGGAAAGTGTCTTTTCAGATCATTTGCCCATTTTTTGATTGGATTGTTTGAATTTTATGAGTTCTTAATATATTTTTAATATTAGCCCCTTATCAGATGTGTGATTTTCAAATACTTTCTCTCATTCAGTAGATTGCCTTTTCATTTCCTTGATAGTTTCCTATGACCACTAGCATAAAAAAGAATGAAATCAATGGCTTCAAGAGGTGATTTTGAAGTAAATGTGATAGTAATTGATTATTGAGTAAACGAAGAGATGGGAAAAGGGAGAGAATTTGGTAAAACTTAAATTTTATTTTGGGCTTCTGAGCTGAGGATGGTACCAGTTATAGGGTAAGAGAATGCTGAAGAAGTAGATTTGATTCAGAAGTATAGAGCTACCTGAGAGACAACCAAAAGGAGGCTGGATGAGGGAACAGGCCTGCATTAGTCTGACTACATCTCTGTTTCTCTCTCTCTTTGCCTATGCTTATCTATCTATCTATATATGTTTATATATTGTGTGTATTCATGTATATATATGGTTGCAACCATAAGAGAAGATGAGATTGCCAAACTTTAGAGTGTAAGACCTGACAGCCAGAACAGCAGAGATATTACAGAAAACAGAGTGTATGTGACTATAGGGCTGACAGTGCACTTGAGGAAACATACAAATGGAAAATTCAAAAAGAGTATATTAAAAGCATGTTTTTAACAACATTAAAACACACAGTAATTATCTTCTGAATGAAAACAGTCTTTTAAATTGTCTGTTGTGTATTTATTATAAAGTTGGGGTTCACTTTTATCTCCTGCTGTTGTATGTCTCCCTCTCCAATAATTGGTTATTAAAATTAACTTTGGAGGCAACAAAGCTTTTTTTCAATGGAAAAAAATAAACTTTTTTTTTTTTTTTAGATTTTATTTATTTATTTGACGGATAACACAGCTAGAGAGGAAACATAAGCAGGGGGAGTGAGAGAGGGAGAAGCAGGCTTCCCGCGAAGCAGGGAGCCCGAGGTGGAGCTCGATCAATGACCTGATCATGGATCATGATCATGACTCCAGGTCTCCAGGATCATGACCTGAGCCGAAGGCAGTTGCTTAACCAACTGAGCCACCCGGGTGCCCAATAAGCTATATTTGATAGGCTTCTTTGTAAGATTGTAAAAGATTCTGTCCAGGAATTATAATTGTTATGCTAGTATATTAGTTCATTTATTAAACAAACATTTTTTATAAGATTTTATCTATTCATTTGAGAGAGGAGAGAGACAAGGAGCACAAGCTTCGGGGAGAGGGAGAGAGAGAAGTAGACTCCCTGCTGAGCAGGAACCACCCCCCCTCCCCCCCCCGCACCTGGCAGGGCTCTATCCCCGGACTCAGAGATCATGACTGGTGCTGAAGGCAGATAATTAACCATCTGAACCACCTAGATGCCCCTATTAAAGAAACTTTTTATGTATGTATTACTACCAGACTATGGAAGTATTGGGGTTATGATGATATATAAGAGGCTGTGTCTATATAGCCTAGGTATACCACAATATATTTACAGGAACATTTATTTTCTAATAATAAGTTTAAATAAATAAGTAATGATTAAGCAGTTCTTTATAATTTCCAAAAAGCTCAAGCATATGATCACGATTGATCCTTGTAATTTTCAGAATGCTTAAATACATTATTACTATTGATGCTCATTTAAAGTATCATTAATTTTAAATGAGGACACAACCCAAGTATAGGTCAAGATTTCCCACCCTCAGCATTGCTGACACTTGACCTACTAATTCTTTGTTCTGAGCCATCATCACTCTGTCATTGTAAGGTATTTGTAGCTTCTCTGGTCTGTACCCACGAGATCTCAGTATCACTTCTTCCCACTCTCTCCCAGTTGTCACAGCCTAAAATGTCTCCAGATATCTTCAAGTATTTCCTGGGCTGGCAAAATTACCCTTCACTGAGAACCACTGCTATAATTTAATGATTTTCCCAATATGCCACCTAAATTTTAGTGAAGTGGTATTTCAAAAGTGATATTTATTTTTTTCAAGAGTGATACTTCATATAAGTTAATATAAAACTGGAATTATGCCATGCGTATATAATGGGAATACTTTCATTGGAGTTGGTTCTTGTCTACAGATAAGTAGAGAAAGTGAATTGAAGAAGAACACAAAACAGATGGTATAAAAAAAGGAAAGCCTTTGGAACCAGAAAGACCTGGTTTAAATTCCAGCTTTCTGTCAAAGATGCAAGGGAATAGGAACCTCCTTGAATCCACAGGATGATGAATTTCTTCTTCCTCATGCCTTTCTTAGATTTTGACTCAGCCTTCTAGAATCAAGGAGTAGAACATTATATCTCCACCATTTTCTGATAGGCTAAGTAACTCTAAATCCCATTACTGCAATGGCTTCTTCTTGCGGGAAAAAATTTCATTTTCTTCTTCCCTCAATTATACAAACAAAACACATTGATCCCACTGCTAGATATATAATAAACTATTTGTCCCAATATTCTGGACCCCATTAATGAACAATAAATAAAGAAGTGGAGAGGTGTTGATATGAATCTTCTTTGAGTGCATTGAATGTATGGGAAAGCTCATATGTGCGATATCAGTATACAAGAAACTAAGAGTATATAAAGAATTAGTGAGTTACTGAAGTTTTTTCCTTTTACAGTAGAAAGATCCAGTGGATTTTTTTAAATCTCCCCCAAATCCATAATACTGAAGAGTATATTAAACTGACCAGAAAAAATAACTCTATGTATTTGCTCTTCTGTAATTTTCATAAAACTGTCAATAATGGTCACTTCTCCAAGAATATTCTTAATGGGCTGCTGTGTGCTATATAATGAAAACATTTAATAGAAGACACGTTATATGGGCTACCTTAAACTGCTAGAAATAGTAACACGTCCTTAAGATATAATCTTACAGCAGATTAATTTTTATACTCTTTATTGAAGTATAATACAGATACATAAGCATAGCTTGATAAAGTTTTGCAACTCTACACTCCCATGTAGCCATAGATTAGAATTTGAACACAGAGATATAAGCACCTTTTAGAAATCCATGATATACAAACGTTTCATGTGGGTTGACTTTCTGTTAATATATTCATTAAATAAAATTTTATGTTACATGTATTATATGCATAGTATTGTACTAGGTACAGTAATGAATATAAATGACTAGGTAAGATTATAATAACTCTGGGAAGAATTGCTGTGAATTTGGAGACAGTAAAAGGAAATGTTAGTCACCAATTCGAAACATTCTATAATTACATACCCAACCTCATCTTCCCCAGGGGGAGAAAAGACTCAAGAAATTACAAGGCCAGTCTGTCTGATTAAAATGATTATCTTGAGAAATGTTTCATCATTTAGTGTTGCATCATGAGTAGTTTTGAAAACCTACATTATATATTTATGTCCATGTTATTTGCTTTTTAAGTTGTTAGAGTCATTACACTTTTTTATAAGAATGGTAACATAAAATACATATTTTAGAAACAGTTGCCTATATAGAGAGTAGAATACACATAGTGAAATGGATGAGGGCGAGGAAGGAGCAAGTAAAAGATTGGGAGGCTGTTGCAATAGCTCACACTGGAAGTGATTGCGTCTTGAATTAGGAAGATTGGGAATGAATAGTTAGGGGCAAGTGAGAAATGTGTTATTTAGGGCAAATCTGACTTGGTCATTGAATTGATAAGATTAAAGTGGACGGAAATTTGCTGTTAATTGTTAAGATTGTGTGTATATGTGTGTGTATTACTGGAAGAAAAATTATACCAAGATAAAATTAAAATCAGAAAGGAAAGCTTTTTGTATGCTGTGGGTAAATGAGTTCGACTTTATGTATAAAACTTCATGTGCACATGTTTATCTATGTATATGTATATAATGTGGAATGACCTATTTCACAATAATAAGAGTTTAGGGATAATATTTTTGTCAATTCTAATATTCTTGATGTAATTCTAACCAATTACAATATCCAGAATCTGCTCCATTAATATCTCAGCCTTAATGGACAAATGTTATCATGTCCAAACTACCTATGAAACCTGGAAAGACTTGGATTGAGCAACCTGACATTTCACCTCTAAACCAACTAGTTCCGTGGGCTCATCTGGGTCATTCTTTTAACTTCCTAGTAACCAGATTAAAGCTTTTGGTCCCCACTTATAATACTGTGGAAAACTTTTAATGTATATGACAGACAAGCTTTCTAAGGTGAAAAGGATTAATCAAAAATTAAGGTTATAGGAGTCCCTGGCTGGCTCAGTTGGTAGAAGATGTGACTGTTGATCTCAGAGTCATGAGTTCAAGCCCCACATTTGGCATAGAGCTTGCTTAAAAAACACTGAGGATATAAAATTTCATTTTGTAGTGGAGTAATCTTTGTAATAAAAATTTAGAATCATATTACTAAGTAGTAATGGTAATTTTAAATGCATGAGATTCCAAAAAAAAATAAAGTAGCAAATAAAAAATGGACATTCATGAGGTGGATAAGGAAGAGAAAAAGAGGGAGTTGCCCCACCAATAAACGAGAAATATGGATAATTTAATTTTGAATAAAAGCAGTTACTGTATTTGGTAAGTCAGGGTTAGAGTTCAAGGGAAGCTAATAAAACTTCAATTTCAAGGCACATCCCTTGTACAAGCCCCTTCTGAGTCCTGTCCGGGCCTTGGCAGTGTGTTTCTAGAAGTTTTTTTCTCTTCAAGAGTCCCATCAAAATTGTATAAGCTTCAGCTCTGGGAAAAATAGATCAGATACTATCCAGTTTTACTATGTAGTTTTTCCTACTTGATAATTAATTTTTACTCATTTTTATTTAAAATATAGAAGTAATACCATAAAAAATTATGGATATACTCTTAACACTTAATCAAAACAATTTTTGCCCCCAGTATTCTGATATAATACTCATTTATTTAAATTTTACATATAATCATGGTTTAAATTTTTCCAGAGGTCCATATTTCTAACCTAAAGTGTTTATGCTTTTTCATTTTCTCTTCCACAACTGAAGGAAGAACAGTTAGAAGAAAATATTTCTGCAATCATGATGTATTTTAATCACTGAAAAATGAAATTGCCCTATTTAATGTTAGTGTAACAGTGTTTGTCTGAACAAACATCCCATTTACTATCATAACCCAATATCACAGTGAAATTATGGGCTGATTTTCTTGAAAGATTTATTTATTTATTGTATGGAGCTAGGGGCACAGGGAGAGGGAGAGAGTCTTCAGTAAACTCCAAGCTGAGCATGGACCCTGACTCTGGGCTTGACCTGAACCGAAACCAATAATTGGACGCTTAACTGACTATGCCACCCAGGTGCCCCTAGCTGATTTTTTTTAAATTAAAGATCTAGAAATAGGGTTTTTACTTTTAGAGCCCTAGAATTGAGAAGTTATTGTTTGGTTTCTTGTATCAAATAAAATGACTTATAAACATTAGGAGGTTGTATCAACAAAAAATGAACTAACCTCAAAGAGAAAGTATTTATTAATATGTATCAATTGTTTTTTTTCATTTAAACCCAAATGATAATAACAGAAACTTAGTCACCTAGCTTTTTAAAAATTTAATTTAGAAACTATATATATATTTGAAAGACTACAAAGGACTTTGTAATTCTCAGGAGGTTTTCTTTGTTTCAATGTATATTTAATACATGGCACAGCCAATGGATATCTTTCTATTGCATATTTAAAATCTCAGTAATGCATATACATATGTATAGTGGATCTTCATCATTTGCAGGTTCCATGATGGCAAATACTCCTACTTACTAAAATATATTTCTAACCTCAAAATGAATCCTCAAGGTCCGTTTGCAGTCATTCTTGGATCTGCTGACTGGGGAACATTTGAGTTGCTCCATGAGCATGTTCTGAGTTGAGATCATACAAGGCAATGCTCTGCCTTCTTCTTTCAGCTCTCATTCTAATAAATAGCCTTCTCACAATATATTTAATGCCTTTTCTCATTTTGGTGTGTGTGCGGTTTTTTGTTTTGTTTTGTTTTGTTTGCTTTTTGGTTTTTGGTTTTTGTTTTTTTTGGTGATTTTGCTATTTAAAATGACCCGTAAGTGTAGTACTAAAGTACTGTCTAGTATTCCTAATTGCTAGAAGGCTGATATGTACCTTACAGAGAAAATATATTTTAGATGAGCTTCATTCAGGCAGGAGTTAATAATGCTGTTGGTTGTGAGTTCAGTGTTAACGAATATATATATTAAATAAGCAATCTTTAAACAGAATCCCACATAAAGTGAGGTTGCAAATTCATTGGTTGATAAAGATGTGATCAGAGGTTCACAGGAACTTAACCTTCTATATCTCCTAGGAGCAAAGGTTCTATTTGCCAATTCAGTTTTTGCAGCACTGTCCCTCCGGAATACCTAAGAATAAACAACCGTGTAAAATAAGACAGTCAGTGAGGGATCAGTGAATAGGAGGGTTTATACCTCTTTCTGTTTACCTGCAAACCAATAAGTCAGCTGTTTCAAGGTCTAAGTATGTAAGATACCAATTATATTTTTCAATCCAGCTTTGTGGATCCAGTGGAAAGTGGTTTTAATTACCCATCTCTTTATAAAGATATAAATTATTATTAATAATTAATAATTATTTATTATTATTATGTGATTATAAGTTTAATGAGGGCAGGGATTTTCTCTCTTCGTTCAGGTAAAAATACTCAGTGACTAGAAAAGTGCTTGGCAAACAAAATGTACTTACATACTCAATATAAATGCTCTCCTGTGTCAAAGTTGATTATTTGCTTATGTATTATATATATATTTGGGGAATGTTTACCATGTGGCAGATGCTATTATAGACCCTAGAGATACAATAATGAATAAAGAATATAAGGTCTTTGCCTTCAGTAACTTAAAACTGAAAGTGGTGATTTCTAGACCTTCTTGCACATTGAAATCACCTACACATCTTCTAAAACTCTGAGACCTGACTCCATCCTACATTCTAACTTAATTAGTATATGATGCAACTTGGGCCTTGAGGTCTTTAAAACTTTTCCAGATGATTCTAATATGTAGCAGAATTTCTGAATCACTGGCCTAATGTATAAGTTAAACATTAAACAATTACAAATTACTTGAGAGTGATAATGGCCTGTTCCTTTAATTTTGGAACACAACATGTTGCCAAAAAGCCATGAGCTTACCATTTTAATTTGGTAATATAGTGATGAAGGAATACTTCATTATGGTATTTTCAAAAAGCCAATTGCTTTTTTCAAAAAGAAATCTATCTAAAAGGAGGTGAAATAAATTTAACATTTCAGTGGAGTCAGTCATATACCTATCTTTATTAAATGGAGAGGCAAATGTTATTTAGTTTTCTCTAAATTAAATATCTCATTAATATGTTGTTCTTCCTATGCATATAAAAAATCTTTAAGAGGAATGTTGAGCATTTCTATACTCTATGACTGTGTGTATGGTCTGTTACTACATTTTTTGAATGAAAAAACAGTAATTCTTACTACGTATTTTTGTAGTTAGGGATGGATGGATGGATGGATATCTGGATGGATAGATTTGGCTCCCAGATGCTAAAATTTATGGTCACAATACATTTGTTCAAAATGTTCAAATCCAACTGCACTCAGCATAGTAAAACTGCTGCTGTGTTCATTAAACATTATACCTTTCAGAACGTGTTTGAAGTAGGTACTGGCCCAAACTGATAACTTCCTTCTCTTCATTTTGCATGATGTAGCAACTTTGGTATCAGAGAGCCAGCACAATCTTGACTATTCTGACTTCGCTGAGTTTGCAGGCAACAATGGTAATGCCCATTGTAAAAAGGCAATGCAGAAATAAGTGACTGTCGAATCCGAATGTCCCTTATATCCACTTTTTTTTTTATTTTCCTTACCAGTATAATCTGTAGTCCAGTTAATAATTTAGTACTAATCAGCTCCTTATCTTTTGAAAAGGAGAGTCTGTTTTGAATCACAAGGCAACTGACCTTGAAGGCAGGTTTAATATATACAAATTTCTCCTATCACCTCTCCCCTGTTCTCAGTACGTTTTCTTGGTTACATTTATGTCTGGGCTGTTCAGTTCCCCCTTGGTCTATCCTAACAGTAACTGATTTCATGCTAATACAGTGTCTACTCTTCTTTAGTTTGGAGCTTTACATTTATTTATATAGCTGCTTTTAAATAATAATCTGATGTTTTAATGAGAAAATAGGAAATAATATGAATAGTTGAAGAAATCATGAATATTATAAAGAATAGTAACATTTTTAAGCGAATTCAGTAACAATATGTAAACAAAATCTATAGAAGTTATACTTAAATTTTAAAATTTTTCATCAGTTTTAGGATAGAAGTGTGTTTCAAAAATAATGGACTTTTTAAATGTTGGGAATGACTTTGATTAAGCAAGTCATGTGGTTCTGCTGATCATTGCATGATCGTCAGATCTGAGAAGAAAGAAAAAAAAGACAAGGAACATTTTTCTGATTTATATAAAAATGCTATATAAGCTGGACTTTAAGAAAGGATTTATGAAGCTCTTTGAAAATAGAATCCCATCATTACAGCTAGTTCCAAACTTCTTTCTTTGCATGTCAGTAATAGCAACTTACTTTGAAGATTAAAATGTCTATTTTTATTTGTTTTAATTTTTTAATATGCTTGTTTTCCCTCCTTAAAGTAGAGAGAAGACACAAAATTTGTATTTCAAATGAGAAATGATGGTTTGGTCAAGACAGTGACAAGGGAAATAATGATTTTTTTTTTAATGAAGTGATTTTTGAAAAGTGAAAGTAGCTTTGTTTTAGAGTAATTCATAATTTTATTGGACAGATTCTCTACTTAATGGTTTCTTTACACTGAAAACCACACTGAGCTAGTGTGGATAGTTCTTCTTCTTTATCTAACATTTAAGGATCACATTTATGTAATCTTTATACTTGAAAAGGTGGAATCTGGAAACAAAAGGAACTACTAATGTCCTTTAGGATTAATATAGTAGTTTTAATAAAAAAAAAAGTTAACCTCAAAGAAATCAGATTAGAGAACAAAGTTTATTAACTCTAACTTTAAAATGAAATATTTTGGGGCACCTGGGTGGCTCAGTTGGTTAAGCTACTGCCTTCGGCTCAGGTCATGATCCCAGAGATCGAGTCCCACATTGGGCTCTCTGCTTGGCAGGAAGCCTGCTTCTCCCTCTCTCACTCCCCCTGCTTGTGTTCCCTCTCTAGCTGTGTTTCTCTCTATCAAATAAATAAAATATTTAAAAATAAAATAAAATGTTTTAATATTGATATTAACATTCCAAATTATTTTGATGAAAATTATTTTACATAATTTAAATTAGAAAACAGGCTAATAAAAATCAAAATCATTTTCATGAAAATTATTTTATGAAAATAACTTCAATTTTATTTAACTGTTTCTTATTTTAAAATATGCTATGAGGGAATGATTAAATCAAATATGAAATATAGAACAATTTAACAGACTTAATAGTCTTACAGATAAGATAGAAATGTTTCTTCTATTATCTTGGATAGTCAATCGTGAATTGAGTTGTCATTTTCTTTAAATGCCATGTAAATTTCATCTTGTTATGTTGCTCTAAAGAAATTTAAATATCTCATTTCACATATCAGTTTAGAAAACCATTGCTCTGAGAGAAACATTTTTCAGTAATATTAGTTGTGCATTTTTAAATTGACATTTATCTACAACTAACAGTGTTTCCTGCTGTGAGGTATTTGCCCTGTCCCAGGGCTAAGAAGGTACGTCTTTGCCTCTAAACCATGATATCACCCTAAAGAACAGCTACATTTTGCTCAGTTTACAGAACATGTACTACAAAGTGGCCTCTGTTAAGAGAAATTTTTCAGTAGGTCATAGTTTATCATATATATTTATATTTTTGGACCTAGATTAAGTTAATAAATTTCTACTTTAGAAAATGTATGCTACTTACTATACAGTACTGTCTTAAGAATTAGAAGGGATTTTTGATGTTTTTCCCAATTAAACCTTTAGAAGTAAGCTTAAAAGTACTTGTAAATTTATGCTCAATGTAGGGTTTAATAAGTCCCATTAATTTAAGGATAATTGTTTCTATATCACCTAGGCATAAAATTAATATAGTTCTTTTAATAACTACTTAAGGTTTTAATCTAATGTAACCTTAATGAATTCTACCTATAAGAAGTACTTGGTAAAGCAATAATAAAAGACTCCCTGTGTGGTCCATCTGTCTTTTTCCTGATAATAGCTGGATTTTAATATGAAGATATGCAAACAAATACCATAAATATTTTATGTATCTAAAGTTTATCCAGTTAAATTATATAATTTTCTTTTATTCAATTAGGCCATGGACATGTTTCCAAAATCACATTTACTAAATTATGAAAATTCCACAATCACTATTGCATAGAAAACACAAAAAATACTAAAAAATGCGATACTTGCTAAGATTATGATGCATAATTAAAAATCTAAAAGTAGCCATAACTAAAATTATTGTCACATTTTCTTCTTTTCCTTTTTTTTCTTTTCTTTTCCATACATCTTGTTGTCTGTTAGTACTCTTTTTTAAGCAAATAAAAATATTCTCCATTTAGCATAATTAATTTTAGAAGTAGAGAAGAGAGATTGGTCATAAGGAAATTAATTAACACGTTATGTCATGTTAAAATCAATACAAGAAAAACTCCAATCTCCCTTTAGTCAACTCCCTGGATTAACTAAGGTTTTCAACTTCCTTTTGAGGAACATACTAATTAGTTTTCAGGTAGATTAACTTCCTTAAGTAGTAGGCACCTTTTGTGTTTAATAACATTAATTGTTTTATTTCATATTTTTTTCTGATCACTTACAAGGTTGATCTTTTTCCCATGATGTAGTTTAGGTTTTTTTCATATTTTTTTTACTTTAATTTAATAAGAACATTTAACATGAAACCTACTCTTCTAACAAATTTTTAAGCATATAGTACAATATTATTAACAGTTACAGTGCTGTAAAGCAGATTATCTGTAGTTTATTCATCTTGCTTAACTGAAACTTTATACTTTTTGATTAGTAACTACCCATTTCTCCATCCTCCTGGCCCCTGGCAACCACCATTCCTCTCATTGAATCTATGAGTTTGACTGTAGATTTTTCATATTGGTGTAAACATGTATCTTTTTCTTTGACCGGCTTATTTTATTTAGCATAATGTTTTTAATGTTTATCCATGGTGTAGTATGTATCAATAGTTTATTCCTTTTTAAGGCTGAATAGTATTTCAATGTATGGTACACCTTCTCTATCCATCCATTTATGGACATTTAAAATATTTCCATCTTGGCTATTGGGGATAGTGTTGCAATGTCCCCTGACCATCTGACCAACTATATATAGTTATCAAAGGTCAATTGTATTTGTTATGTAGCATGGTTATGTCATTTGTTCTTGTTATTTCATGATTAGTCAAACATTGCATAATTTGCTGAAACCTCAGTGTTTAAAGAGATTTTTTCCTCAATAAAAACCTAGTGGAATACTTTGGAAGTGGATACAAGCAAGTGGATTAAAATATATAAAGGATTTTGAAAACGTATGAAATTCTAGAAGGATTCTGCATTTAGGTTTTATGGATAGCTTTGACTTTTTCTTCCATTAAAAAAATAAAACTAGACATCAAAGACAGTGTATGAGATTTATTACAAACAAAAGATTTAGTAAAGATTCACAAGCAGTAGGTACTTACTCGAACAAAAAGTCTTGGTTATCCAACAAAACGTTGGCAATTTACACGTTTACACTATTAGGAATAGATACACCATTTTCACAATTCTCTGTTTTAATTATTTTATTCACTGAAACAGTTCAGTGAATTACCAATCCTAACACTTAAGAAAAGAAGACTTCTACTGTACTTCATAATTTCTTCAAGAATATAAAGCGTAAAGAGAGTTTTTCTCTTTACGGGACTGAATCCGACTGGATACTTGGGGTGTTTCCACATCTGAATATCATTAGGAAGACAAACTGCCCACTTGAGGAGATATGCCTGCTGTTTGGATCTGCTATATCTTCTGGAAATTCTCAAGTTTTGACTCTATAAAATGAAAAAAATAACTTACAATAACATGGATGGGAAACAGGTTTCATCTTGAAAGCCAGCTCTGATTAATTGCTAGTGACTACTTAAGGATCTGTGCTGAGATGAACTGTAGCCCCATCCCCCTTCAAGGAAAATGCCCTGATCCAATAGCGATGCCCCCAGGGCACAGGATAGAGCAGAACAATAAACTATGACAAGCACTGTTCTTCTGAGCTATAGCCACATTTCTCTTAGTGTTTTGAGTCCTGTAAATGAATGACTCTCTACCTTTCTCTTTCTTCTGTTGGGACACGTTTATGGGTGATATTCCTCAGCCTCGTTTAGTTACTGCATAGACAAGAAAGATTGTGAGCTATGCACAATTCGCTGCTTTGGTTCACATAGGAAAACATGTCTGTGTTACTTCACCACAAATGAGAACTAACTCATGCAAGTGAAAACCATGGGATTCGCTTGCTGTTCTCTACTCCAAAAACTGAGTAAGTACAGTTAGCCTTGACTAAAGAGAATCAGTCCCTAAAACGTATCCCTCAGATATGATCCTCACAATTAGGAGCGCTACAGAGTATGAAGGCAACTGAACTATTCAGTGATAACTGCTTAGTGAATTAGTGAATCTGGTTGCTAAAATGACTCCGCTACTTTCTTCAGAAATCCTTCACATGGTTTTGAGTATATTATAGGAGGCTAGGCTTCCCAGATAAAAAATATAATTTTCTAAAATACAATATTCACAAGGTTTATGGTATGAAGAAGTTGAATAAGAAATATTACTTTGCCATAGTCTTTAACAAATGTAGGAAATGAAGACTCTGACTTTATAATGTAAACATGGCTGGAATTCTTTCTTGGAAGTTAAAATCAATAAACATATTCTCAGAAGTAAAATGAAATCATTGAGTCCTGTCTTCTAAATGTTCCCCAAATTCTAAATGTTCCTTGTCACATGGGCGTGTAAAAGGTGTGTTGTGCTGTGTGGTTATCAGAAGGCTGATGATGGGAATGGATAGATCCACACATGTTAGGGATAATTTTATTTCAGTTCAGTGCCTGGAATTTAATAAGCATCAGAAGTCAAAAGAAATGCAGACTTCTTCATGTAGCCATTTTTATAGAATGCCTACAATGTGCTAGCAACTGTAGTGGTTCTGTCCTTGGGAAGTTTACAAACATTCAAGGGACACAGATTCATAAGTAGACAATTAAGGAGAATATGTTAAACCATATTAGGGTTATTCCAGGCTTCTACTGGCATATATCATCAATCCTTGTCATTTCAAATGACAAATGTTTGACCTCAACATAAACAAAGTTAGCTTTGCTGTACAGTAAGAAAAATCGAAATCGTTGTGCTTATGTTAAGTGTTAACTTACAGTCTTGCCATCAGATTTATAACAGTAAAATCCCATCTTTTAGAACATGTGGTATGTGATTTCAGACCCTTACATGGGATAAATCATGTCACAGATACTTGAAACCCGAGAGATTCTCTTTTCTATTTTTAACTACTTAATGACATCATTTATTGTCTACTGGGAATCAATTTAGGAAATCATATTCTTCCACTAAGCACTTCAGATAAGGTGATTCCATGAAGCATTCCAAGATTATCACAAGGAATTGCTTTCGTATGCCATAAAAGAGAAAGAAATGAGCAGAATATGGCCTGCAGAGGAGTTTACAGTTTCACAGCTCCTCCCACATAAGTCACTGTTAACGGTAACAGTTAACTTTGGATTATCACTCACAGATTGAAAGCCCTGAAAGCCCAGCAGTCATCACACACGCTGGCCTGTGGTGGCACTTGCATGTGTGTTTCTAAGTCAATGATGAGGGTATCGGAACCCATACTGGACATGGAAATGGCAAATTACAGTGAAGTATTGGACCCAACTTATACAACTTTGGAGTTTGAAACTATGCAGATTCTATATAATTCAAATGGTGAGTTCTCATCTGCTTGTAGACATAAAGGAAAGCAGCAATAATGGGAGGGGTAAAAACTGAGCTTCCCAGGTCGTAGTTCTGTGTCTTTTTGCTGAAGAATTCAGGGTCTGGTTTTTAAGACCTTGTATCTGAGCTTTTACATTTCCTCGCAAAATTTAAATTCATAATGTTATGGTTCATTTATGTTGAGTCTTTTTAAAAGCCTAGTTATGAGTAATTAAAGTTACCTCAGAATTCTGTCATGGGCCAGTTAAGGAAAAGAGAACAGTTTCAGAAGTTACTTTACTGTAAGTCACAGTAGTAATATTGGCAGACTGGCTATGAAGTACATTTTCTATGCGGTGTTTAAAATGACATGTAGAACGCTGGAGGCTTTTCCTGTTTACCTCCTCCTGTCATTTCAGTTCTCAATGACTGCTGATGAGGAACTACATTTAAAATTACTATAAGTTTTTGCACTGAACCCAGTACGAAAGGAAATAAAGGCCTATATTATAACCTTACTACTTGACAAGCTAATGTTTAGCCTCGCAAAAGCTCTTGGTATTTACCTACTGTAACTTTTTAACTTTAAATAAGGCATGAATTGTTTAGAGTTCTTGTCTTTATATAATATAGTTTATTGTTGACTTTGTATTTAGGTGTTTTCCAAGGAAAAATCTTGTCCAAGATTACTTATGATTGTCAGAACACCTCAAATCTAGTAATTATGTATACTTTGAAAACCTTGTGTGTGTGTGAGTGTGTGTGAGTGTGTATATAGTTAGGGATTGAGAATGTATCTTCTACTCACGATAGGGTAATGTTCTGCTATGCTTCTCAGTTTTACAATGGCTGTTCTTACTAGTTTAATAAACAATAAACGGTAGCTTATTAGTGGGAAGATGTTTTTTAATCCTTAGAAGATAAATTCTGAAATTTTAGCACAAAGAGAATTAAAAGAAACCTTTAGTGCAAATCTCAGGAAGTCACTATTTTTATTTCTTAGGTTTAGTTTTGATTATAGATATTTAGTAATACATTTGTCTCCAGAGAATCATGATTTTTTTTAAAAGACTGTATATTACTAAATAAGGACAGATTTAGCGCAACTATATAACACAACTGACTTTTGTGTTGTCTAGTCTGTTTTTTAATGAGGTTGTTAACAATATGTAAGTATGGCATTAAACTGGAAGCAAGAGCTGAATTTTTTCCTGTTTCCATAAATCTAGAATACAATCAATTCTAACATTTCTGTAGTATTTCTAATATCCATTTAATTTATGTTACCAAAAAGAAAAATTCCTCACTTTAAACTCTATAACATCACATAATTAACCCTTAAACATATTCTCATTAAGATTTTTCTTAATGAAATTATATATGGTAATGTCTATCTACTCAGAAGTATTAGTAAGTAGAATATATGTGTTTTCATGGAATATAATTGGTACATGACAGGCTTTAATTTTTTCTTTTGTTACATTCAAGATATGGTGAATTGTTATTACATTCATATTATACAATTTTATGATAATTTTTAATATATTACCTATATATTCAATGTCTTTTGAGCCCATACAGATTTTTAAAGATGTTATCAATAATATTAATTCATTTAAGAAATATTTAAATAAAAATATTTATGTGGAGTTTTTTAAGACTCTTCCTTCAAAAGGGGAATCCATAGACTAGATGCGTACTTTATGTCAGGCACAGTTCTGAGAGCTGGAAGACAGGGGTGCATACGACAGATCTAAGTTCTCTAACATCAGGAAATTTATATTCTATAGGGAAAGAGGAGTGGTAAATGAACAGACTAGTACATTAATTTTTAAAAATGAAGTATTATTTTAAAAAATAATCAGGATTCTGTACTCTACTTGGAAGGCAGATGAAGGGTGACTCTTTGATGTGTGTTCAGAGACTGTTTCACAGAAAGTGAGAGATTGGAGTAGAAATCAGATAGCCAGCTCAAAGACATCCTTGAGGAAAAACTTTCCTTCGAGGCAGAAGAAAGAGCAAGTGTAAAGATTCAGAGATGGAAGCCATTGACTACAAGGCAGTTAAAGAGGCAACATTGTTGAACAGTGAATAGGATGGAAAGTAGTACCAAGTAATGGGGTCAGAGAGGTGGGAGGGGGATTCATCACCAAGGCTTTACAGCAAGCCTAAGATGCATAGGCTTTATTCTGTTTCTGAGGGTTGGGGACAAAAGTCTAATATGTGAATTTCTCGTTCCAAGCGCACTTTGGGGTAATAAACAGGAGGGGAGCGAGGGTGGAAACTGAAAAATTAGATAAGAGGCTATTGCAGTAATCTAGGGGAAAGATTATTGTTGACTGGATAAGGGTGGCCATGGTAAATGGGTGAAAAGTTGTGGATTTGTTATGTATTTCAAGTATGGACTTAGTATTTTGATTGGATATGAACAATGAAGGAGAGGATCCAATGAAGACCACCAGGTTCTTGGTCCTAAGTACTGGATGGAACCGTTAACTGACTGACATAGGAAAGACTGAAGGAAGAGCAAGTTGAGGAGAAAAATAGAAAAGTCAGTTTTGATGCATTAATTTGCAATTCCTATTAAACTTTAAAGTAAAGTTGTTAAATGGGTATTTGGGCATTTCAGACTGATACCCATGGAAGATATCAGGGCTAGAGAGAAAATCTGGGGATCTTCTCTCGTACACGTGATATTTAACATCATGGGACCAGATAGATAGGCTTTCCTTGGGAAAGAGTATATTTGAGGGGACTGAAACCTATGGTGCCCCAAAGTTTAATCTTCAGAAATATGCGAGGAAAGACTGGAATGGAGATTAGAGTGGCCAGTGGTTAAAAGGAGAGCACTGGTGTGCTCCAAGAGGTCATGGAAATGGACTGTTTTGAGTCTGTGAATAATTAGTAGAGTAATATAAATAAGAAATACTTGGTATTAACTTGAAGGCTACTTTGCTTTTTCTTTAACAGATAGCTCTGCTCCAGAGACAACAAGTATGAATACCACAGACAATGGTGTCAACTGCCTATGTGCCATATGTGGGGACAGAGCAACGGGGAAGCACTATGGAGCCTCAAGCTGTGATGGGTGCAAGGGCTTCTTCAGACGCAGCATACGCAAGAGTCATGTTTATTCCTGCAGGTATTTGAGATGCTTCTTTTGAGAAAGTTATCTGTGGAGGCATTTCAAAATGGTGTGCAAGAAGTAAGGAAATAAAATCAGAGCTTTTGGAGCACCTGGGTGGCTTAGTTGGTTAAGCATCTGACTCTTAAATTTCAGTTCAGGTGGTGATCTCAGGGTCCTGAGTTTGTGCCCAGAGTCAGGCTCCCTGCTCAGCATGGAATCTGCTTGTCCCTCTCCCTCTGCCCTTCCCCTCACTTGCTGTCTTGCTCTCTTGCTCTCTCTCTCTCAAATAAATAAATAAATGAAATATTTTAAAAAATCAGACCTTTCATAATTCTGAGACTCTACAAACAAAATCTATAAGCCGTGTTAAAAGTAAGGCTAGGGGTTGCCTGGGTGGCTCAGTTGGTTAAGTGACTGCCTTCGGCTCAGGTCATGATCCCGGAGAGCCAGGATCGAGCCCCGCATCGGGCTCCCTGCTCAGCGGGAAGCCTGCTTCTCCCTCTTTCACTCTCCTTGCTTGTGTTCCCTGTCTCGCTGTGTTTCTCTCTGTCAAATAAATACATAAAATCTTTAAAAAAAAAAAAGTAAGGTTAGGCTATATGGGTGTGTATGCAGGATGCATTCCCATGGGTGATTCTCTGTGTGTGTGTGTGATTCTCTTTTATGATACATTTTGGACTTATAAAGTATATAAAACAAATCCACATACTTATCCAACCTAGACCAATAGAGTCGAAGCCTCTAGTGAACACACCTCCTCTATCACTTTCTCTTTCTCTCCCCTCTTCCAGAGGTGACTACTGTCTGAAATGTGGTGTTTGTCTTTTCTTTATGTTCCTTTATTGTTTTACCGCATGTTCACATACCAATGGACATATTTAAATCTATATTTAAATGGTCTCACAATCTGTGTATTTTCCTACATCTTGATTTTATTTTCAACATCTCTACCTCCTGAGTCTTTTAAATAAAATTTTAAAAGGGTGGGTGATTTGGGTAGCATGTTAAAATCAATGAATAAACTTAAATTTTCAGTCTTAAAAATTTAAATGTATTGCTCATGCCACAGTTTTGCTACTGAAAGTCAATGGTTTGTTTGAAATGTATTTAACTATATTGTTTATGTCACATGTTTCTAATAGGCTTAAAAAATATCTAGTCAACATCACAGTACAAGTTAGGGCTAGATATTCCACCTTGAATGTTCAGAATGACAGTTCTGGAAAATGCAAATCACATCTATATGAAATTTGGACTATTAAAAAAATGACTGATGCAACACAAAAGTATCAATGCTTGCTCTATTGATGAAAAGCATGTATAGAATTGTGTTATTTTAAGAACAGGCTGGGGCGCCTAGGTGGCTCAGTGGGTTAAAGCCTCTGCCTTTAGCTCAGGTCATGATCTCAGGGTCCTGGGATCGAGGCCTAGGTGGCTCAGTGGGTTAAAGCCTCTGCCTTTAGCTCAGGTCATGATCTCAGGGTCCTGGGATCGAGGCCCGCATCGGGCTCTCTGCTCAGCAGGGAGCCTGCTTCCTCCTTCTCTCTGCCTGCCTCTCTGCTTTCTTGTGATCTCTCTCTCTGTCAAATAAATAAATAAAATCTTAAAAAGAAAAAATGAACAGGCTGGACATTTGGGAAAAAGTTATCTCCCTCACAATATGATGCCATTTGATTTCTAGGGATCTGGGAAAAGTTCATATATAACTCTCCAAATAACTAACTAGTGTTTTCTAGTAATTTTTCCAGGAGGGCTTAAAGTTGGTTAAAGAAATGTAAATCATCCACTTTAAAATCTTCTTGATATGAAACAAAAAATATATAGTTAAGTGTGTCTTGCTTTTATGTACATTAAATCTCTGAATATAAAAAATAAACTAAGTAGATTTCCCTCATTAAATTAAAAGCATTTTCTCTGATTACATTAAATATTCAGTGCTTTTACAAAATTAACGGTGAAAATAAACACAAAATAGCATGTAAACAATATATTTTGAGTCATGTGTTCTGTTAAAGATGAAATACATATACATGAAAAATAGTGTGATCCAAACTACCAACTCCAATAAAGACTTTTAAGAATCAGAAAATATCAGCTCCATGGGTTTCTAAGATTCTCTCCTTTCCTGTTTGGGAAAAGTGAGAAAGGAGTGTTCCCATAGCAACTTGTGGAATTTAAAAAATATTCCCACCACATGCACAGTTTAACTACTCACACCTTCCCATCATGAGTATTGCTGCCAACTTAGCCTTCTTTACATATTTTGGTATTAAGAAAATGCTATGATTTTCTGTCTGGAAAATACTTATTATAATGATGAAGGTGTAGGAACAGGAAGGTTTTTTAAGCTCAGATTTTACTGGTCTCAAATGTATCCATTTCCTCAGACATACAAATTTCATTTCTATTCCCACTAAAGTTGGGCTTTCCCTCCTAAAGCACTTTAAATTGCTGTTTCAATACTTCTCACATCATGTTTTCTTAATTGTGGCTATTTGTAAGGTTGTATGTGTACTTTATCAGATTGTAATTTCACTGAATGGAGGAGTCGGGTCATATTCCTTTGTTTAATCCTTATACCAGGATCTTGTACACAGAAGGTGCTTAATATGTTTATTCAGTTTTTGCACTAATATTAGTTATGTGTGTTTTCCTCTTGTATTTATTGGTAGTTGTATTCCATCTCCTGAAGCCATGAATTCCTAAGTGAACAATTCTTTTTCCTCATCCTAAAAATATCTCTCTTCCAGCCCAGTTCTTTTGTAGTAGACTTTATATTCAGTCAGTTAAAAGTGGCTACCCATCATTCTTAGAGGAAATATCTTCTTTTGTAGACCACCTGATAGGTTCTTTTATTCCCATTATTAATAATCAGCCACAAATAATCAGTAATATACCAATACATGTGGATGTAGGTAATTTTATGACACAGTTTTGAAGAAATATTATTATTTTACTATATAACTGATATTTTCTCCAAAGCCTACAATTGATATTTACCCTACATTGATACAAGTTTTTACTGAAAGTCGTTCCAATTTGACAGCTGTAAATTAATTTGGGAATGTTAAATAATATCCCCACATTCTATCAGGAGTGAATGGTGGACTGGAAATCAAGTTCACATCTACTTCTAATGACTGTACACTTTTATTTTTTAAGTGTTCGATTCTGGGTTTGAGTATGTTCACAGTCATGCAACCACACTACAACCAACTTAAAACATTTTCATCACCCTGTAAAGAGACCTCCTACCCTTAAGCTGTCGCTCCCCATTTCCCCTAACTTCCTCCCCTCCAATGACAGGAAAGGATTAAAGCACTTTCTGCTTCTATAGATTTGCTTCTTCAGGACATTTGATATAAATTAAATTATAGACAAATCTCACTTTATTGTGCTTCACAGATGTTGCATTTTTCTAATTTTTTTTTTAATAAATTGAAGGTTTGTGGCAACCCTGTGTTGAGTAAGTCTCTTGGTGCCATTTTCCAATCAGTATTTGCTCATTTTGTGTCTGTGAGTCACATTTGGGTGATTCTTACAATATTTCAAACTTTTTCATTATTATTATTATATTTGTTATGGTGATCTGTGATCAATGATGACAACTTCTTGAAAGTTCAGATGATGATTGGCAGTTTTTAGCAATAAAGTGTTTTTAATTAAGGTATTACATTGCTATTTTAGACTATGATGTTACACATTTTATAGATTACAGTATGGTGTAAATATAACTTTAATATGCACTGGGAAATAAGATTTCATTTGACTCACTTAATTATGATACTAGCTTTATTGTGTTGGTCTGAAACCAAAACAGCAGTATCTCCCAGGTATGCCTGTACGCAGTATATGGCCTTTTGTATCTGACTTCTTCCATTTAGAATGGTGTTTTCAAGGTTCTTCCATGTTGTAGCATGTATCAGTACTCCATTCCCATTTATTCTCAAATGATAATATCCATTTGAAGCGTACCAAATTTTATTTATCTGTTCATCAGCTGATGGGAATTTGGGTTGTCGCTTTATTTCGGCTGTTATGAATAAGGATGGCTTGGACATTTGTGTACACATTTCTGTGTGAATATATGTTTTCATTTCTTTTGTGTATATACCTGGGAGTGGAATTGCTGGGTCATATGGTAATGCTAATGTCTAACTTTTCTTTAAAAGCTGTCAAACTTTCTTCTTTATATTATGAAAGCAGTTTATGAGGGTTCCAGTTTTTCCATATCCTTATTGACACTTGCTAATGTCTGTTTTATTTTTCCTTTTTTTTTTTTTTTTTTTTCTGATTGTGGTCATTTTAGTGGCTGTGAGGTAGTACCTAACTCTGCACAGACCATACTCTAAATGCTATTTTCAGCCCCCTCTGGATATGTAATTTGGCAGTTAGAGTAAATGTTAGTTTCATATGAGGCACATTTAAAATTAATAGAATATTTAAAAGAGGAAAGCATGAAAGTGCAGAGGACTGCAGTTCTGATATATCCTCCATTATATTGAAATCATTTAGCAATAGCAATTAGAATTCACATGCCAAAGATTTTTAAACTAGGTTTGGCTTTCATCACTCAGAATAGAAGTGAAAATGTTTACTGTATGCTAGTGAAAAGTCAGATGTCATTCAGTTTTATTTTATTATAAAGACTGAATGAGAAGTGAGGCTGGTATTTCCATGTACTTGCTGACCATTAGACTGGAGTAGTTACCAGGAACCGTTCTTACATATTCTTCCTGTTGGACCAAGTTTGACCGTATATATGCAAGGTCTATTTCTATGTTTATTTGTGCATGTTTGGTTTATCTTCTGTTTTGTTTGATAAACAGTTTTCTGCGAACTAATATCTTTGTTATTATAGGTTCAGTCGGCAATGTGTTGTTGACAAAGACAAAAGGAATCAATGTCGGTACTGTCGGTTAAGAAAGTGTTTCAGAGCCGGAATGAAAAAAGAAGGTAATAGTTCATAGTACGATAATGATAATTATGGATGGAGCTTGTTATACACAAACATCCTCATTTAATCACGATACTCTTTTCACATGAATTCTGATTTTCTTCAATGAAAAATCTCTAATTCCCTGAATTCAAGAGTTTACCCAAGGACACTGACACCCAGTCTTTTATGACTATCTGATTCCAGACACTATTACCTCTACTACTGTGTTATACCTGGAAATAAAATTATTATCTAAATAATATCCCGATACCCTGTTCAAAGAGAAATGGCAAAATCTATTAATAGGTTGAAATTATAAATATTATTTTAAACACATTTATTATCGATAATAATTGGACATCTTTGTTCATCTCATAAACACTGATTGAATATTAACTTTCTATTCATTGATTTAATATTTAACAAATATTTATTGAGCACTTCTAAAAACTGTGCCAGATGCTAAGACTTCAGTGGTGAACATAACAGAAAAAAGAGTCCTTCCTTTCAGGGAGCTTATATTCCATTGAGGAACAGAGGCAATGGACTACATAGTCTGTTTTAGTGTGCATTACATAGTAAATAATCTAATTATATTATCGTGCATTCTAACTGTGGTTAATTTGGAAGAAAATCTGTTGAACACATGTAGACACTGCAGTATTTTATGTTTATAGCCTCACATGTTTATGCCTATTATATACCAAGAAATATTTTTCGGAACTATTTCACAAACCATAAAATATCAAGTTAAATACTACAGAAATGTAAAATATATCTAACTTACCTTGAACATAGCTAGTTTTTCCTTTGTCACAATATTTTAAAGAGACCAAAATTCCATTGGTTTCATTCAGATTGTTAGTTCCAAAAGACAGCAAAATAAAGTTTACAAAATGAAAGGAGAAGCACTTTGTCATTACAAAATGATTTATTTCTAGTGGCATATTTACTAGTTTATGGGATTAATTACATACTTTGTCAATCAATTTCATCTATTTCTATTTGAACCCCAGCACTACTCCTACAAAGTATAAAGAAGTCACAATCCTCTATTTCCTTTAAGAGTTCACAGGTTTTGGGGCACCTGGGTGGCTCAGTGGGTTAAGCCTTTGCCTTCGGCTCAGGTCATGATCTCAGGGTCCTGGGATCAAGGCCCGCATCGGGCTCTCTGCTCAGCAGGGAGCCTGCTTCCTCCTCTCTCTCTGCCTGCCTCTCTGCCTACTTGTGATTTCTCTCTCTGTCAAATAAATAAATAAAATCTTAAAAAAAAAAGAGTTCACAGGTTTTGAAAGAAAATTATTTTCAAAAGTAGTTAAATTATGTCTCCTACCATTGATAGAATAAAGCATTAGTTTTTTCTAAATAGATTAGGAAGTAACTTTTGGGTTTCAAAGTAGATAAATTTCTCTTATTCACAGTAATAACATAATATCAAGGTTAGTTGGATAGAATCCTATATAAACATGGTTTTATGTCAAAAATGGTAGCAGTAAGAAGATGACACATTTTCACAATATCTTTTGGTGTGTTTCTAAGGATTAATCATATAAATGAAATTCATAAAAGCATAGCTTACATTTTAATTTTTTATCTCCACATATGCATTTCCATATGAGTCAGTATAGGCTGAAAGTCAGTGATAATTTCTGTGGTGGGGGGAAAGAGTAAGCTACCAGTAAATATGATTTTAAGATAAAATACTAATGATTCATTCCCAATTTAAACACTACTCCCTCTTAAAGTCCAGTATTTTCTCTTCCAAATCAGTGATTTGATGGTTAGTAAGTTTGGAGTAGATAGATTTTGGCATAGAAATTGGTGCATCACTTTAATAAAAGAATAATTTCATTAAAAATTCTAATAGTTTTAGGTATTGTCTCTCCGGTAGAACAGGGTAGAGCATTGATGTAAATAATTTAAGGGCTACAGACACTGTTCATTCTTTCTGGTTAACAGAAGATATATTTATCTCCTAAGTTTTAAAATCTAACGCTGAGGGGCACCTGGGGGGCTCAGTGTAGTATCAGACTCTTGGTTTTGGTTCCATGTCAGAACCAAAGCATGGAGTCTGCTTGAGATTCTCTCTCGTTCTCCCTCTGCCCTTCCCACGTCTACACTCACTCACTCGCTCTCAAAATAAGTAAATAAATCTTTTAAAAATATGCAAATAAATAAAATCTAACTTTGATATTTGACTTATATTATACTTTAGATGACAAATATACAAGGTAATACTCCATCTCTCTTTCTTCCTTATATTTGACATGTAGTTTTTGGGGCGCCTGGGTGGCTCAGTTGGTTAAGCCTCTGCCTTCAGCTCAGGTCATGATCTCAGGGTCCTGGGATCGAGCTCCACATGGGGCTTCCTGCTCAACAAGGAGCCTTCTTCTCCCTCTCTCGCTCCCTCTCCCTCTGCTTGCTGCTCCCCCTACTTGTACTCTCTCTCTTTGTCAAATAAATAAGTAAAATCTTTAATAAAATGTAGTTTTCAATAAGGAATTTAAGAACACACATTCCTTTCCTTTTCCTTTCTGAAACAAGGAGGTCTAGCTCTCTCCTAGAAGCTTTTTATATAATACTTAAGGTGTCTTCACGTTTCCAAAATGCTGATGTTCAAACCTCAGTCTCCTTTGCTTTATTACTGTTTGTTAGCTCTCCTGAGGACATTGTTTCATAAGAGATCATGAGATTGTAAGCTTAAAATCACCTTAACTAAATAAATTCACTTTCCATTTCCATGAGTGTTTCAGAAAAAAAAAAAAAAAGGAAGTTTCAAAATCTGTGATTCGTATTTTCTGATGGTGGATATACTCTTTGACTTCATCAGTCTCAAAGACGATACTCTTCCTCTACTTATAGTTTTATTCACTTTGAAAGAATGGAAAGCCACCCTATTACAGATACTGCATGGTTGAACTGAGTGACCCAGCACTTTCTGACATGCCAGCAATCATGAAGTTTCAAGAGGCAATATTTTATGAGCTCTAATGACAGCCCTGGCCTTCTACTTTTTAAAAGTGGTACAGAATGAAAAATAACCTCGGTCATACCATGCTTTCCCCTCTCCCCTTATTCCCTTCTTGCTTTTTATGCTATTACTTTTAAATTTTGAATTGTATTTCCTGACATGTAGTGAAAAGAACTGACCAATGAATACTGTGATTTTTTCCCGTAGCTGTGCAAAACGAACGGGATAGAATAAGCACCAGAAGAAGCACATTTGATGGCAGCAACATCCCCTCCATTAACACACTGGCTCAAGCAGAAATTCGGTCTCGCCAGGTACCTGCTCCACTCCAGTATCCAGTGTTGTTCAACAGAATCAAATGTCTATTTAGGCATAATTCGAAAATAACCTAAATTCATTTAAATGGGCTCATTTCTAAAATGAATTATAGTTTTACTTTGAAAATATTCAGTGGACTATTGATTTAATTTTGACTTTTCCTGGACAACTTCCTATTTTTAAACAGAAAAATACAATGTATTTCAGTCTAATGTTATTAAATGGAAGTTTGTTTACAAAGTTGGTTTATAATACTGAAGGCCTAGCATGATCCTCTGGGGGCAGTAGCTTGCCTTACTGATTAAATCTGTACAATCAGTTACTGTGACTTTTGGGAAGCTTGTTTGAGACCTATCCTCAGAGCTTCCTTGAGTTCCTCGGAGAACTCAAGAACTCACTTGGCATCCGTTTTAGAAGCAAGTATTTAAGGGAAGAGCCAGAATCCAGAAACCAATGGAGAAGGAATTTATTATTTTAAATTTCTAGAATGAGAATATCAGTTCCAAAGTTTAAAAATGTTTGTTATTAGTTATATACATAAAAATAAATCATTTAAGAATCAAATGAAGAAGGATGCCTGGGTGGCTCAGTTCATTGAAAATCTCAGTTTAGGTCTTGATCTCAGGATTGTGAACTCAAGGCCCATGTTGGGCTCCACAGTGGGCAAGGAGCCTACTTTAAAACAACAGAAAAAAGACCTAAAATCCTTGCAATTTCCTGAGTGATAAGAGAGCCTTTTGTTAGTCATAAAATCTCCAACAGACTTCTCCAGAGATTATGCTAATGAGGTGACATAGGGTGGGTCCCGGAAATGGTATCAGAATAGGGCAGGTCCCAGAAGGACGAAATTGGGATTCAAGGATTAGAAATTTCAGCCCCACCCACTTGCTATCAGTGAAGACAGGGGGCTGAAGACTGGGCAATAAAACTTTTGAACTCCACCAGAGAGGGCATGGGAGCTTTCCACCACTCCACACCCTTACCTACCTGTCTTATTCTATACATCTCTTCTATTGGCTTTTCCTGAATTTTTTTCTTTATGATAACCTGGTCAATGTAAAAAAACCAAAAAACAACAACAAAAAAGAATCAAATGAGAAAACTTTTGAAGAGAGTTTATTTTAGCATTGCCCCATTAGAAAAGTTAATGATATTTTTTCTATTATAAAAAATTATGAAATGGCTAACTATTAATCAGGTTCTATAATGAGTCAGTGCAACTGCTTTCATTTTTGATAGCACGAAGGTGGTATGATGAGGCTAACGTCCCCATTATCATCAGTCCTTGAAGATAACTCGATGATCATATAGAGCATTTACAGAATGGCTTAAAGGGAAGCTGTGAAGAAATAGACATAGAGATAGACATGCGTGCACGTGTCTGCGCACACGCACACACACACTCAAAAATTTAGTTTATAAGAACTTTTAGAAAGCAGTTTTTAGCAGAAAGGCATCTTAAGGCCACTTATATTTTATACAGTTCAAAATTATATATAATTAGAAAAGTTTTTCACTATAGGTTAAACTTTTCAGTGTTGCTGAGTCAAAAGTTGGTTTCTTAATTCTGCTCTGATGGGCTTCCATTCATATGCAACATCACTAGTTCTGGCTTCTCTTCTGAATCTTTTTTCTTCGGTTTGGTAAACTATATCCCCTGGAAACATTTTTTTTTCATAAAAATGAAATCACAGAGCATATTTTATATGACAACAGCATATCTTTTGGTATAGTCATTTTGAATTAGGAAAATCCTGAAAGTTGGCTAACATACTTTATGGTTTTGCCAGTAAAAAAAGGTACTGCTCCGAGAGCATGAAGATACTGTGGCAATGAGAGTGCCTACTTCGAAGCTATGTACTTGTTGCAGTCATAGAAAAAGAGAAACACTTCTCAGATATTATTTTAAATGATAAATTAATGTGATCTTCCTCATCCTAGATCTCAGTCTCCAGCCCCAGTGCAAGCACTGACATAAATGTTAAGAAGATTGCAAGTATCAGTGATGTCTGTGAATCTATGAAACAACAGCTCCTAGTCTTGGTGGAATGGGCTAAATATATTCCTGCCTTCTGTGAGTTACCACTAGATGATCAGGTATAGTTAAAAGATGTCATGAATGCTTTCAGAAATGTTTTTTGAACTTGGCTATGTTTTTGTATTTTTTAAATTATATTAATAGTAGATTGACCATATTTCAATTATGAGAAAAAGATTGATTTTCTTGTCCATTCACCTTGTTCTCTCAAGAGGCACAACTGATTAACTTCTATTTTAGGGGTCCTGCAAATTTTTTTACTGGGTGAAGTTGAGGAAGACACAGTTCTTCCCTCCTGGAGTTTATAAAACTTTAGTGAAGAAGAACAACAGATAGCAAGGAATTGAAATTGTGAGAAATGTATTGGCAGAATAAATATCTGGAGGCAAGTGGTACATTGTTGGGTCCTGGTGTTTATGGAAGGTGCCATATAAAATTCCACTGAAATACCAGACCAGTCCTAGACAGAAACCACATAGGTTGTGTTGGTGTCTTTGTAGGCACTTTACACAATCAACATAAAATTTTGCCTTTCATACTGTCAATTTTATTTTAGCATTCACTGTATGAAAATAATAGATCTGAAAAAATATCTCTAGAATCATACTCTGAAATCTACAGAGAGATAGAATTCAGATACAATAATTTTTTCCTAATACATATATTTTCATATTTTGTCATATATATCTTAAGACATTTTAATTAATAGCTAAGAATTTTAATTTCCTTGTCTTTGAGAATTAGATTATTAACTTCAGATTCATTTTGGTTGCTTCTAAGTAGTTAATAATATTTTGTAGATGCAAGTAATTTGAAAATTTTTAATCCTCCACATTGAGTAAACCATAGTATGCATTATTCCTAGTATATATTTTTACACCCTATGACCGGTGCTCTCTACCACTAATACACAAAAACAAAGAAACAGTAAAAGGGAAAGGTATAAGATTGTTTAAAAATCCAAGAAGGGCAAAGCAAAATATTTACACAAACAGAATGAAAAGTGATCATAGGAAATCAACAGTTCTATTTTTAAGACAGCATTTCATATGGTGACCAAAAACTAACTAACTAACTAACTAACTAACTAACTAACTAACTAAATAAATAAATAAATAAAGCTGTGAAATCTGAAATCATTCTTAAAATGGTCTGTAACTGCCTTCCTGGTATGAGTCATGGTTATTGACATATCATAAAGATAGCTTGGCTCAGAAGGTTATTTCAGAGTGAATAATGCTAAATTGCTAAAACATATGTGTGTGTCTCACCCCAAGTCATATAAGTAAGGTTATATTATTTATCAGTTTTATATTTTTATTATCACTCCTCTTTAAAAGTTGCTGACTTGTGTATGAAGACAATGATTTAAAAATTGGAAAATTAAAATCCAGTAACCTGTCAGAAAGACTTTGTATTTACCAAAGGACACTTGAATACTAACAGTACAACATTAATAGCCATGGATTGGCAAATGTCCATTGTGGTTAAGGCACTAGAGAAGTAGCTTTCAGTTGATTATATATTACATTATTTTATTTAATACCCTCAGGAGCTCTGGCATATGTGTTATTATCTCCACTTAACAGTGCTTAAAACCAATCCTACATCAGTGAAATTCACTCAGAAAATTCATCAGACAAATATTTACTAGCACTCCATTTCAGTTTTAGGAACCATGAAGATTTGGCAATAAAAATGCAGATTGCGTCACTATTCTCATAAAGTTTGCACTCTATTTGGGAGAGACAGACAATAAAAAATATACAGATTATGATTAAGTCAATTCTAGGTGGGGATGAGTTCTATAAAATAGAATGGAATGACGTGGAGAATAACTGGAGTGGAATGGTAAGACATGCATTAAGTTGGAGATTAGACATTTTCCTGAGACCTGAATGACAAGGGGCCGGGCATGCCAGGATCTAAGGACAAAGCATTCCAGGGACAGGAATATCACGTTCAAAGGCTCTGAGGCAAGTAGGAATAACGTGCCTGGAGAAATGTGAGCAAGGGGTGTCACAAGATGAAATCAGAGAAGTGGGTGGGGCAAAGCATTGAGGCCACGGTTAAGGAGTTTGGGTTTTGTCCAACGCTAATAACAAACCAGTGAAGAGTTTTCAGCAAAGGAATGGTATCAAGTGATTATTATTCTGCAAATATTTTCTGGGAAGCTCTGTCATGAAGGATTTAGGATGGAGGAACCAGAAAGGAAGCAGGAATACCTATTTGCTCGTGGAGAGCACGTGGCAGGCAAGATGAATGATGACAAAGGCTCAAGCTGCGGCGGGAGCAATGGCAGAGCAGCGCCCGGATTGGCTGTACAGTTAGAACAGAATCAAAATGGACTCTTGTTTCTGACACGAACAAGCATTTTGGGTGATGGGGCTATTTACTAAGATCATGAAGATGTTGGAGACGCATTGCTTTGATGTGTTATACTTGGAATGCTTCCTATTCTTCCTTGTGGTGACCTTAAGTAGGTAATGAGTCTATGCATAAAGCTCAGTTGAGAGCTTAGTGCAGAGTTAAAGGTTCAGTCTAGGTGTCAGCAAGCAGATCACCCATCCTCTCCACAAGTCTTTGCTTTGCTTTTGTTTATTCAGTTTATTATGTGTAACAAAGTGTGTTTTACATATATTTTCTTATGTAGACCTCATGACTACACTTTGATATTTTTATCGCTGCCTCCATTTGATAGATGAAAACAAATGAGTCCCAAACCTACTGGTTAGCTTATCTAAGGTTGAACAGATAGTAGTGGCCAAGCCAGGATTTGAACTCTGCTTTGTTTGATTGTTTCATTCCCAAACATTTTTCTATCTGCCTTTTGTTTTGCTTTTTTTGTTGTTGTTATTGGTTTGTTTCCATTCTGTTGGCTTGGAAGTTTTAGATTTTTGAAAACTAATACTGTTTTGATGTGCTAAAACAGAAAAAAGGAAAGTTTAGTGATGGCAAGTATTTATGAATATTACAGTTTATTAAAACAAAAAAAAAAAGGTCCCAGGCTTAAAGAACACTGAGTTAATCAGACACATATTATACCACCTTTTAATCATTGTATTTTATAATTAATTGTTAAACTTGAAATTTTTCATTAAGGTGGCACTGTTGAGAGCTCACGCAGGGGAACATTTACTGCTTGGAGCTACGAAGAGATCCATGATATATAAAGATATTTTGCTTTTGGGTAAGGTTTTTTTTTTTTTAATTTAAGAAGAAATTATGCATGCTTCAACCTTACACAGGATCTATTCTGTATGTACAAAGCATTCACAGACACTGTCAAATGGTTCTCTAACTTTACAAATTGGATTTAATTGATGGGGTCCTCACTCAAGGCCCTAGCTTTCCCTTGACTTGATTGCTGGGAAGTTTAGAGGGCATTGAGACATTCAGGGTGCATCAAGATTTAAAAATAAGCATTGGAGAACGTGGTCACAAGGTACAAACTTCCAGTAGGAAGTTAAATAAATACTAGGGATTCGGCATACGATGTGGTGACTAGAGCTAACACTGCTGTATAACATGTGGGCATTTGTTAAGGGAGTAAATCCTATGCATTCTCATCACAAGGGGATTTTTTTCCCTTCTCTTTTTATTGTATTGATGAGAAAATGGACATTAGCTGAACCTATTGTGGTAATCATTTCACAATATATGTAAATCAAACCATTGTGCGGTACACCTAAACTTATACAGTGACGTATGTCAATAATTTCTCAATAAAACTCGGGGAAAAATTAAAAATAAAAGAGATGTTGCTCAATAAACATAATATTGAATTATGTTTAAATCATTACAGGACAAAGAGTTAATGATTTGTGTGACCATTTTTTTGGCGTCTCAGTGTTGTTTCATACTCCTTCAGTGTCTACTTAACACTTGTAATTATATTGTTTTACACTTTCAAGGAAAATGTTTATTTCCTATGATATCATTGCTTACAGTACGATGCAAAATCCCGAGTTAAAAAAAAATAATTTGGTGATTGTGTCTGAAAATTCTGAGTTAAGTAGCAGTGCTGGAAGAGGTAAAGTAGGTTGGCAGGTGAAGAGGAGGATAAGACATAAAGGGAAAGCTTTTGTTTTCCTTAAGTAGTTGTTCCAATCCCCCCACCTTACTTAACTTTTAAATTAGGTTTCTTGTTGAGAAAGTTGAGATCCCTGTAATGATTATTACCTCCACCTCGGTCTGGCTGTATGAAATGGTGACCAGATTGTTTATTCTATTTTTGTGATAGATGTTATGTCCCAAAATAGAAATAAATTGAATGTAATATAACTATAGCTAATATTTGCTGAGGATGTACTATGTAAGATGCATTGTTCTAAGTGCTTTACATGTGAATACACACTATCTCATGTAATGCTCATGATAACCCTAAGGGGTAGGTATTATTATTCTGTAGGTGAAGAAATGAGGGCAGAGAAAGTTTACATAAGGTCTGGAAGCTAGTAAGGTATAGAGCCAGAATTCTAAACCACATAATGTGACTGCAGAGACTATGCTCTTAGATTCTATTAAACACTCTCTTGCATTTAGAAGACTGCTCTAATACTCTTCTCAATATAGATTCAAATACAATATACCTGAAAATCCAAATGTCTTTGCTACCTAATTCTAAATTGCTTTACCTTGAATAATTAGGTAAACTTTTCATATGAAGAGCAAGGTTACGTTTTTTGAATTCTTTTGCACTTGTTACACTGAAGATTATCTTTGCCTGCAGTGAAAGAATTCAGAATATTCTGTTTTTTATAAAACCAGAAAATAGCAACCTAGTTGTTACCTTAGGAGCTTTCATCATTATTGTCATTATAGCCAGAGACTTTTAAATCAGAGCGTCCTTTGAGATTAGGTAGTCTAGTTGCTATCCAATTTCGGAACTTTCTTGAATTCATCTACTTAGACTTGTTAAAACTGTGTCTCAAGAATTATTACAACTGCATATACCTAGACCACTAAAGGAGTCCTATTTTTATCCAGTGTAAGCAAGAAAGTGTCTTTAGGTTTTGTGTTACACTCATTAATGAGTAAGACACTAATAGATAACTGACATAGTGGAAGGCTAATCATTATATTTTGTTTCTCCCTTGTCAATTATTAGCTTGTTATTGGTCTGTACTTTCGTGTTATCACTAGTGACTGAGGCTGTTAAAATGCATGTGATCATATTATCAATGTCATTGATCCTTGACATGTTCTTAAGTTTTTCTAATATAACTAACCTAACACTGCTGAAAGGAAGTACTATTGCTACTCCTTCAAGGGAAGAACCATTTAAAACATCGATTTGTAAAAAATTAAATCATATCTGATGATCTTTTCTTGAGGGGTGGCTGACCATTATTTGGTTTGTTTTTTGTTTTTTTCCAGGGAACAACTATGTAATTCACCGTAACAGCAGTGAAGTTGAGATCAGCCGTGTGGCCAACCGGGTTCTAGATGAGCTGGTACGACCGTTTCAAGAAATTCAGATTGATGACAATGAATATGCTTGTTTGAAGGCGATCGTATTTTTTGACCCAGGTTGGTTTTCAGAATTCCATTAAAAAATAATGATAATGAAAACTAAACTGTTATTTCATATTAGACTGTTTACTCTCACACTCTAGTGAGATTCAACCTTTAGATCGCTCTTTTTCTTCCTTTATTAGACGCAAAAGGGCTAAGTGATCCAGTAAAGATTAAGAACATGCGGTTCCAAGTGCAGCTCAGTTTGGAGGACTACATCAATGACAGGCAGTACGACTCCCGGGGGAGGTTTGGAGAGCTGCTTCTCCTCCTGCCCACACTACAAAGCATCACTTGGCAAATGATTGAGCAAATACAGTTCGTGAAGCTTTTTGGGATGGTTAAAATCGACAACCTACTTCAAGAAATGTTACTGGGTGGTGAGTACATTTAAGACTTTCTATTTTATGTCTTAGCATCCCACTCTGTTCAGGGTTGACCTACTTATTTTTTGTCTGTGACATAATGAACTCAGTTTTTTAAATTTAGAAAGTCTGCAAAACCCACTGGATGGAGACAAAAATACTTGAACATATGGAAATCTTCATTCTTACTAGTCTCCACCATCTTTATGCTACACGGTTGCTCTTGCCTTAGTTTTTATCCTTTCAAAAATGGTAAATAGAAATACATTTCTTATTTTTAATACTCCTTGGGGTGGATTGTATATTTTTAAGCCTTGATGCCTTTAAAAGTCCAAGGATACTAGCATTGCAACATAAACTAAAAAATATTTATAGTAAAAACCTTAAAAATAAACACTTCACTCCTGAAATAATGAATTGACATAACACAATGAAAAGGGAAAAATGAGATTTCCTTGAGGCAATAAATGTCAGGAATAAGTTAAGAAATCATTTATTTTGTGTTCTGATCTAGATTAAATTTCCTTGTAAAATCACTTTATTTTATTTTATTTTAGTTTTAGTCTTCTGGTGCTTAATGTGTTCTTAATGACATCTTTCTGAAATAAAAGTTGTTTATGCTATTAGTGTGATCCCAAATACCATAAACTTGAGGTAAGTGATTCTTGGAATTGCCTTAACAACAGGCAGCAAACCTAATGATTCCAGGAAACGGCATACAAGGTCCATTATTAATATACAACATAATATGATACACCATTAATCTAACCAATGCACAGTGAAAGCTGACATTGTCCTTAATATGGCAACAGTTCTATTAATTTCTTTTTGAAATCTCAAAAAGCACTTTGCAAAAATAGCAATATTCAAGCTGTCAATCAGAATATTTGTTGCAAGGTAAGCTTGCTGGTGTCCCTGATAAATATCACTAACACAAGCATCTTTTTATCTTCTGTAGGTGCTTCCAGTGACGCTAGTCATCTCCATCATCCCATACATCCACATTTGTCTCAAGATCCATTAACTGGACAAACTATACTTTTAGGTCCCATGTCAACACTGGTTCATACGGACCAGATCTGTAAGTATCTGGGCTACTTTTCAACCATGACAATTGTTAAACTTTACCTGAGAAAAAGTGGGATTTGGGGAAAGAATCTGTCAGTATCCAGAAGTTGCAAAAGTTAGGAAAAAATCATCTCCTCTCTAGGACCCAACTATGGGAGATTGTGACGTTCAGCAAGTCACTTATTCTCTCCTTAAGCAGAAGCTTGCTCCCTAAAATGGGATGTGAGAATGTAAATGTAAATGCTTCTAAAGTACAGCAGATTGTAAGGGCAGTCCCGGTTTTGCCTGGCAATGCAGGATCATAAGAAGGATTGTGCAAGCTGGACCCATGCAAACAAATATTAATGATCTATAGGAAAATGATAGTTTGCTTGTGACCTTTAAAAATGTTTGCCAAAACATTAAGAACTCTCTTAACTACAGGTTATAAATGCAGCGAGAAATTGAAAAATAATGATCCTGATATTTTATTTAGTACACTGTAATGTAAACATTAGATTCACTGAGAATTAACGTGTTTTATTTCTTCATTAAAAAAATTATGAAGCATAGGGGCACCTGGGTGGCTTAGTCAGTAAAGTGTCTGCCTTTGGCTCAGGTCAGGTTCCCAGAGTCCTGCTCAGCAGGGAGTTTGCTTCTTGTCTCTCTGCCCCTCCCCATCACTTGTGAGTGGTCTCTGTCTCTCAAATAAATAAATAGAGTCTTTTAAAAAATTATGAAATGTAGCTTGAACAGTGATTGCCACCTTCTCCTCCTCTAACTGGCAAGTGGAAATGAGCATCTTTTCTATGCCTTGATGATGAATTTTATTCTTTTGGAAGTTTGGGTCAGCTTCCAGCATTTTACCGTGTCTGAAATGTCTCTGAGGATCCATTTAATGTGAAGGTTTTTTTTTTTTTTTTTTTTTTTTAATAGGTTTTACTTCTTCAGGGACATCTTCATCCTTTTCAATACAATCAGTTTCTTCACTAATGTCCATCAGTTTTCCTTCACTAAGCTCCTGAACACGGGCTTAGAGACTCAACAGCAGCACTGTCTGCATTTCCAGGAGCATCTAATTCTTCTGTAACTCCGTGCTCTATTCACTTCCTGCATTATCACTTTTTGTTTCTTTTTCCTTTTCTTCTTTTTTTTTTTGCCAATTTTGCTTTATCAATATTTGCAAAATGTCATGAGAATATGAGAATTTATCATGAGGAGACAAGGAGGCAACACAACTACACAATTAGTCAGTACCTGAACTGAATAAAATATATTCAGTGACCAGTCACACACAAACTTAAAGATGTGATGTGATTGGTCACTGAACATTATAGACATCTGCTCTCGAGGTAATTAACAAAGACCAGAGAGTTAACAGTGAACTTTGCATGTATCCAGTTACTCACAGTTAATTGTGAGTTACCGTGCTCGCTGAAATTCGAACCTTGTTTTTATAGGACTGGTGCTTTTTTAGCCAAGCTGTGGTAACTGAAATTTGTGTGTGTCAGATTTGTTCATACTGAGGCGTCTGGGAAAGTACTATGGAACCAAAATGATTACATAAATAGTAGGAATTAGTAGCTACGTTAATCTGATAGTGTTGCAGAGTTAACACAAATTCTAATTTTTAAGCTACTCCAGAGATAAAAATCTACTTGACCAAATTTCTAGAATGGTTTCTGAATTTATACTAAGTAATCCCAGATTTGCCTTTGATCTATCTCCTCTTTTTTTTTTTAAAGATTTTATTTATTAGAGAAAGAGAGAGCGTGCACAAGTAGCAGGGAGGGGTAGAGGAAGAGGGAGAAGCAGACTCCCTGCTAAGCTGGGAGCCCAGTGTGGGGCTCCATCTCCTTCCCAGGACCCTGGGATCATGACCTGAGCCAAAAGCAGACAACTGACTGAGCCACCCAAGTGCCCCGATCTATCTCCTCTTAACACTAAACCGGCTAACTCACTGAGATTCCTTGAATTATTGTCATGTAATTATGTGCATACTGGTATTACCTACTGACTTTACAACAACCTGTAATAACTAGTTACAATGTGGTTTCATTAATGAAGTGCTGCCTAGTCATAGGAAAGGTAGAGGCCACAGAATACGTATTCCCACTGCTATCCCTTAGGTATAAGCACTGGGAAACCCGTGTAAAGTGTATCTGAAACACAAAGTTCTTTGAATATATGATAGAGGCAAAAGTAAAATTGTTAGAAAAATATACAAATTACAGAAATAGTATGACATACTTAACCTACGGATATAAATGTACTTGAAAAACATTAATTTGGGACCATCCTTGCAAAGCAAATGTTACCATTTTCATTTCATAGTCTAGAGCAGAGAGGCAAGCCCATTACCATCTCTCTTAGAGATCAGTTATTCATAAACTCGGAAAATAAAACACATTAACAGCATATTAAACATTATGGGCATCAACTGGCAAGAAAGTTCAACAATTCTGCTGGTGGTTGAATCTTTTACTTTTTAAATGCTAATTTTCTAGTATTTTTAAAAACATATTTACTGACCCTAAACTTTTTAAAATCACATCCTATGTTTCATCTTTATTTTCCATCTTTCAACATAATACTTATAAGAATCATTTGTTTCATGCAAAAAAAAAAAAAAAAAAAAAAAAAACAAACCACCAAACACATACACACGCAAAATTTTAAGTTCATGTGTATTTTCCTGGTCTTTTAGAGCAGACCACTGCAGTCTTAGATTCATCCCAAATATCCAGAAATAACTTCTAAAAGCAAGTATGGTTAACCTTTTGTCAATTAAAACTGTATACAAAAATGTTGGTTCTGAGTAATTGCTAAACCATATGTAATAATATAAAGTCAATACATTAAGGAAAATCAGGCAAAAGGGAACTTTCCTTATTTTTGTGTAGAATTTTTAAAAGTTATTTTGTGGGGAAAAAATCTATAAAGTTTGCAGTGCCTCAGTATGATCATCAGACACTCTGTATTTGTTTTATTAAATATGTGGAATGATAATAAATGTGAATATGAAAATATTTCACATTTTTAAAAATTAAAAATCTAGTCTAGTTCCTAGAATATTTTATAATAGTAAAAGTTTGCAATAGGGAGATATACTATTCTAGACAGTGAGGTATTCAGACTGTAACTTTGTTTTTCAATTACTTGGGCTTGCTCTTTGCATTGATGGGGAAGGAACAGATGTGCTCAACAGTAACAAATTCTTTTCTTTCTTGAAGCAAGAAAAATGGTATATTTCAGATGCTTTTACCTACCATACATTTCAAAACACCTGAAAAGTATCTTAACTCTTTATGTCATCTAATGTGTTTGAGTTAGTGGAAATCAAACCGAATATATTTTATTTTATGTGCATTTTCTATTGCAAAAAATGCAAAGCTATTTTCTAAGATTTGAAAAAAAAATAGCCTTTTGTTAATTCTTTTTATTGACTTTTTTCTGCCAGGTCTGTAAGAGAATAAATGCTGTTAAAAAAGGCAGGAAGTGACTTTTAAGGGACTATTAATTGACTATTAAGATGTTCAGGTATGGGGCACCTGGGTGGCTTACTCAGTTTAGCGTCTGACTTCAGCTTGGGTCATGATCCCAGGGTCCTAGGATCCAGCTCCACGTTGGGCTCCCTGCTCAGCAGGGAACCTACTTCTCCTTTTCTTCCCTACTTCTGCTCTCTCTCTTGCTATCTCTCTCTCTCTCTCTCTCTCAAATAAATAAATTTAAAAATCTGGAAAAAAAAAAAAAAAGATGTACAAGCACGCCCTGTTCCATTTGAATGCTATCTGAGAGTTCAGAAGGCAGTGCAACTCCGATAGGTCCTCAAGGAGCTCATAATGTATTAGGTAATCCTACTTCATATATTATCTTTTAAAAATATCTCCAAAATAAAATAATGTGTATTGGTTTCATGCAGGGCTTCCTGGGTTGAGCCAGGGTGATGGTCAGCATCAAATCAAATTCTCTGCTTCTTTTTTAGCAACTCCTGAGACCCCACTCCCTTCCCCACCACAAGGCTCTGGACAAGAACAGTACAAAATAGCCACCAACCAAGCTTCAGTGATTTCACACCAGCCTCTCTCCAAACAAAAGCAATTGTGAGAATGTGTTTACTCCTGAACGGCACTGCATAAATGTGAAAACTTGCCGGTCTTGGAAGAACTCAGGATAGTACTTTTGGCAGGCTTTTAGCCAAGGCTTCTTTATGGTGCTGTTATAAGATGATATCCTGGTTTTTTTGTTTGTTTGTTTATAGGCTCCTTTTGTTTGTTGTCACTATTGTTTAAAACTTTCCGACGCAAACGATGTATATCTGAGTTTCCCTATGTTTGTATAGTGTATGTTTCCAACTTCCCTTGTACTGTTTCTGAACTAGTTGAATCTTATGTACTACTTTCATTTGTTGTCTTGATATTAATTTAAATCTGTAAATAACTACTAATAACTGCTTCATTGTGATGTGATGCAGAACTAAGAGTTCTTTTTTGAGCAGAACAGTAGATCAGCAACTCCAGATTAATGTAAAATGAACCAAGGTGTTTTTTTTTTAACAATCTTAGACTTGCAAATTAAAAAATTAAAGCAGTTGCCTTAGAGCAGGAAATATTTCTTTGAAGAAGAATCATTTGTGGATATCCTGTGGCTAAAAAAGATAATTTTTATCCCACAGTTAAATATGCCGCTCATTAGCTTAGGAAATCATAAGTAGCCATTCTGAGGATGACTGGCTGGCTATTCCTTATAATCCGCCTCTATTTGAAGATGTATCTTGAGATAAAACATGTTTGTTTTACCAGTTAAGATACAGGATAAATGATTTTTTTTTTTTAAAAGGAAACCCTTAAAACAGTGGCTCGACCAAGAGAGACATTGATTTTCTCTCCTAAAACGACCTAGAAGTAGTCATCCATTGACAAGAACTTAGCACGTGTTCACATCCAGTTCCCAGGGATGCTGGGAGAGCAGCCTTTAGGTGGCAAGCCTTGTGCCCACTAGACTGTACCACTGTGGGAGACTTCTACTGGGAGACAAACCACCATCTGTCACATGTGCGTCGACACACCTAAGACTCATGGGTAACCAGCATTCATAAACCTGAGGAGCTCTCTGCCCAGGTCTGCTTGACCTTAATGAGGATAAATCTTTGAGGTGGAATGGAAAATGTGAGCTTCTCACTATGGTTTTTAAATGTATGCAATTGAGTGATGATTGACAACTAACCACCCTGTTATCTTAGCACATAGTCGCATGTAATCAATGAGTGTAAATTTGTTGCAGCATGAGTAAGAAACCACTGTTGTAGTTTTAATGTCTTCCCCCTAAAAAAGGAAAAACTTGAAAATAAGTTAAAGAAAATAAAAGATCGAATCCTAGATAGGTTATAATGAAAACAAACGCATTCAAATCACTGACTCAGCAGATTTTCAAAAATCCAGTGGACTGAGGAGTATAGTTCATTGGAATCCTATTTGCTTTAAAGTGGAAGCTTATTTAACCCACTGAGCCATGCAGGCGCTCAAGCTGAAGCTTATTTAAAAACAGTTAATGGTGGGCCACCTTAGGAAATAGTGATCTATCTCTTTCTCTCTCTCACACACACACATGGACACACACACAACATACTCATTTATTTCCAGAAGTAGGGAAAAACTGGTTGAGTAATTATCAGTGATAATAAAAAATAGTGTCCCAACCTGAATAGTGATTTTTACATTTCTGAAAATATTTCTGAAATTTCAAAACCCCCACTTATCCTACAAAGAAAAAATGTTCTGTTAGTGTTAGCTAAGTTATTAACTCAGAGTAGGAAAATGATTAGACGGTATCACTGATTTAAATAAAATCAAAATTCCTTCAATAGCTGGTACTGGAAAACTATAAAATGTATCTTTGAAAATGAATGAGGGAAGAGGAAAGTTTTCTTAACTCTTATTTTGTGGAAATTTACTGTAGCATCTCAGTTTCATGCTTTTCATCTTTAAAAATACAAATATCTTTTGTTGTCTTCTGTTTAACTTTTTGTGCTGTTCTCTTAATAGATACTAAAAAATCTTTAAAATATAAAATGTAAGATTCATTTTTAGCAAGCCCTTTAACTTATCTGCATATATTGACTAAACAACTTTGTTTTAGAGATTACTGCTAACAATTTTTTTTTAATAACTATGGTCAGGGAATTTTTAATATAATATTTTTGTATATTTAACTGCCAAAAATGCCGGACAAGAGGAACTGGAGTTTTCAACATATTTTCAAAATATTGATAATGAAACTTACTGCTTTTATATAGCACAAAACTTTTTCAGGTAATAAATATGAATAATTTATTGTGAAATAGTGATTCATTTATATGTGTAAAATTATTTTTATAAATTTTATTGTTGAAAATCAAAATTTACTAAATTTTGTAAGTGTTAAATTATAGTGAGATTAAAATATTTCTAAACTGTGATATGTTGTTTCACTGAAATTTCTAAATAAAAATTGAGAAAAAAACTGAAGTAGGGTGCTTCTTTACTGCTTAAAATTATTTTGTAATTTTAGAGATGCTGATAATATCTTTTATATGGATATTTAATTAAATTCATATGGAGTTTACCAATACTGGTCTTTAGTTTTTCCTTAAGATTTTATTTATTTATTTGACAGAAAGAAACACAGTTAGAGAGGGAACATGAGCAGGGGGAGTGAGAGAGGGAGAAGCAGCCTTCCCACCAGGCAAGGAGCCCAATGCGGGGCTCCATCCAGGGGTCTGGGATCATGACCTGAGCGGAGAGAAGGCAGACACTTAACAACTGAGCCACCCAGACTCCCCAATACTGGTCCTTAGAAGCTGGAGCAAAATTAATTAGCACATCTCCAAATAATTGTACAATTGGATGCTGGTTAAAGGGAGAATATTCATATCTGCACTTTTTTTTTAAAAAGATTTTATTTATTTATTTGACAGAGAGAGATCACAAGTAGGCAGAGAGGCAGGCAGAGAGAGAGGGGGAAGCAGGCTCCCTGTTGAGCAGAAAGCCCAATGCGGGCCTCGATCCCAGGACCCTGGGAGCATGACCTGAGCTGAAGGCAGAGGCTTTAACCCACTGAGCCACCCAGGCACCCCATATCTGAACTTCTTGACAATTTTAAGACAGTAATTAAAACAAATGAGCGAGCCCGGCTTATGTATTGAATGCATATACTCTGGCAATACCTTTTTAACCTAGATGCTTTAATTGCTGTCCTCCATTCATATTTAAATCTTCTTCTTAAAATTTCTTAAAATATGAGGACCAGTAAATTTTATTTTTATGAAATCCTACTCTTTTATGAAAATTCTATTCTCTTATGAAATTTCTACTCTTATCAGGCTAACATGCCTACATCTTTTTTAAACACAAATTATGGGGCGCCTGGGTGGCTCAGTTGTTAAGTGTCCACCTTCAGGTCATGATCCTGGAGTCTTGGGATGAAGAGCCCCACATCGGGCTCCCTACTCGGCAGGAAGCCTGCTTCTCCCTCTCTCACTCCCCCTGCTTGTGTTCCCTCCCTGGCTGTGTTTCTCTCTGTCAAATAAATAAATAAAATCTTTTAAAAAAAATAATTTATGTATTTATTTGACAGAGAGAGAGATCACAAGTAAGCAGAGAGGCAGAGAGAGAAGGAGAAGCAGGTTCCCTGCTGAACAGAGAGCCCAATGTGGACCTTGATCCCAGGACCCTGAGACCATGACCTAAGTCGAAGGCAGAGAGGCTTAACCCTCTGAACCACCCAGGTGCCTAAATAAATAAATTCTTTTTTTAAAGAAAAGATTTTATTTATTTGACAGAGAGAGAGATCACAAATAGGCAGAGAGGCAGACAGAAAACGACTGGGAAGCAGGCTCCCTGCTGAGCAGAGAGCCTGACATGGGACTCGATCCTAGGACCCTGAGATCATGACTGGAGCCAAAGGCAGAGGCTTAACCCTGTGAGCCATTCAGGCGCCCTGTAAATAAATAAATTCTTAAAACAGACACACACTCACACAAATAATATTTAAGATTTATTGTGAGAACCTGAAGTACTCCCATTTGACCACTGCCCTCTGCCTCATATTCTGTCCTTCAGTAAAAACACTCAAATATTGCTGTTTTATCTGGTATTTTCCCCCATAGCTTGAAAGCATTAGTTTAAATCATATTTAATTCATTATTTTTCCAATTTTAGACCTTATCTCTGCGTGAACATTTGAATCCTGCCACATTCTTCCAAATTTTTATAAATCAATATTTTTTTACTTACTAGCTACTACTTAAATAATCGCCTACCTTGTTTTAAAATATGAAACATAATTATTACATTTTGTGGAGAATATAAGCAATATACTCTAATTTTACAGAGAAATTCAGAAGAGAAAGAAGAGTCTTACTCTAGGTCACAGGAGTATTGCAATTCAGAATAAAGAAAAAACGTTGCATGTTTTAATAGTAAGTTTTATTGTACTCTTATACTTTGCAATTTGACATCTACTTCAACTTGGGCATTTGAGCAGATCTTTTTAACTTATGTCCCTTCCTTCCCTCCAAGATCTTGCTCAATAGCCGAGAGAAAGATGTTTTAAGAATAAGAAAAATCTATACATGTCCTGAAATTTCCAATACTTTTTCTGCAAAATATGAGGCAGATGTCATCAGAGTAAAAGAAATGCAGACTTGTCCATGATTAACCATGAACATAATGGTGTGTCAGTAAAAGTGATATGAAAGTCCACAAATAGAGCCCTCAAAAACTTCAGAGTAGTAACGGGAGAGGCTAAGACCAAGAGAAGAGCACCAGACAGTCAGTGAAAGTCAAATCAAAGGACATAAGGAGCTATGGTCATGACCCACTGCCTGGGGCTCAGAGTGTGATTCACCTGATTTCCCTTGAGGCAGATGGGTTCATCAGGGAAAGAGGGTCTGGGCCACAGGAATTTCCAAATTGGGAGAGTTGTTTCAGTTACAGAAGAGATAGATCCTAACTTCAGAGTACTGTAATAATTATATGAAAGAAGGGACTCAATAGTGAGCTTCCCTCCTATAATGTAACCTTCCCACCATCCCCCCCACCCCAGATTCTTCCTTGCAGGCACAGATAATTGAGGTTGTGAAATACATAGGCATATCTAAGTAGAGGAACAACATCCTGGGTGGGGAGGATGCAACTGGATAGGAGGGACAAATGCAATTCTATCAACCCACCCAGCCATGGAAACTCTGAAAATAAACAACTACTGAAGAAGTCAGTGAATTTTCTTGTTGTGACCACAGTAGGTCAAGAGCTTCGTTTCTTATAACCAGTTTGATCCCTTTATAGAAAAATAATTATTTAGAAAAATGCAAAGTTTGCCCTCTAGGACAAAAAGTACTAGGTGCTTCAAAGTGGTGTGGGAACAGGTGAGAGGAAAGAAGACATTGTATATTAGGGTTCTAATTTTACACAGGTTGCAAATAACAGGGTACAACTATATAAATGTGTGTGTGTATTTCTTGATATGTCAGAAAATAAATAGAATTAAAAATTTACAGATAACCATTAATCAAACTAAAATAGGATTCATAAAATATGCCATTGTAGGGAAAAAAAAGCAAAAGAAAAATTGAGCAGTCTGGTGAAAAAGTAGTTTTTAAAAAAATGACAAGGAAACAGACAACTAAAAATAATATGGAAGATATATGCCAAAACGTAGATACCTCATTAAGTTTTACAAGTTAAAAATATTACCTAGTGCAATATAATTATTTTTAGATTAGAAGTTCATCTATGCGCTTATTACATAATTCTTTACATAATTCTTTAATGCATAATTCTTTACAAAGTGATCCAGTAAGCAACATTTATGGGTTATCAAATATATATATATTAAACCCCTACACTTTGCTACAAATTTGTAGGTGCTGGAGTCTCAAGTTTCTAAGTGAATTTTAAGGAGGGAAAACATTAAGTGAAAGTGATACAAATAATTACAGAGAACCAATCATTACTTTGTAGTCCAATAACTGGATGTTCTGAGGTGAGTTTACTTATAGATGAGTTTACTTATAGATCAGGAAAGAGCTCTCAGAAAAAAAATGAAAGAAGACTGTACATAAATTCCATTGAACAAGAATATTAGGGGCAAAACCTAAGAGTGTGAAGGGGGACAGAGGGCAGATGGCACAGTCCCTCATGGACTGTGCTAAGTATTTTAGATTTTAATTTAATTCTTATCTGTGCCTTTCACCACTGGTTTTAAGTAGGGCAGAACATGATCCTAATTGATTTTTTGAAATAGACACTCTGCTAGATGGAAAATGAGTCAAGTTGGAGAAGAAACATTCTCATTGAAAGGAAGTAAGAAGAGATACCTGTATTCTAGATTAAAGTGAGTGTACCGAATTTAATACCAAAAAAAAAAAAATGCTATCAAATATATACCAATATATATGACTATGTTTTGGAAGCTGACACAGAAAGACTTCTTCCAAACTCTTCCAAATACATTTACATTCCCAAGAGTCAACAGAATTCTTGGCAATTATTAGGAGATCAATAGTGATTTCTATTTAGACAAGAATTTAGTCACAACTATGAATTCTTTTTTGTTAGTACAACTGAAGAAGGATAAGAGCTGGAGAGAACATATTTATTTCTTATTCAATGGATTCTTTTTAGATAATGGTAACTATTTCCATAAGAATTATTTTATCACATTAACTTTTAAAAGTAAAAATAGTAAAAAAAGCTACTTAGTTTTAGTAAGTGAAACATTATCACTTAATCTCTGTATTATTACCTTATGGTCTTTTTCAGAGACATTTTTAAGCCTCATTTCATCATCTTATTTTTCATATTTTAAAATATAAACTTTGTTAAGAAGATATTTTGCCACACAAAATGTATTATATTTTATATGGCAAAAAAGCTTCAAAACACAAAAGGTTTTTTTTTTTTTTTTTTTTTTTTTAATAAAGATTTTATTTATTTGACAGCGAGAAACAGCGAGAGAGGGAACACAAGCAGGGGGAGTGAGAGAGGGAGAAGCAGGCTTCCCGCCGAGCAGGGAGCCCGATGTGGGACTCGATCCCGGGTCTCCGGGATCATGACCTGAGCCGAAGGCAGTCGCTTAACCAACTGAGCCACCCAGGCGTCCCCACAAAAGGTTTTTTATTATAGTAGGAGTTTGTGCTCATTTAATGTAAATTGTAATTCACACAAGTCATTCACCTGCTTACACTAGACATTAAGACAACAGGCTGGTTAGTAGAGAGTTACAATGTTGCCTGTTTACTTTTTTTAAGCTACGGAGCGATGTGTATTTAATACACCGATAATCTAGGAAAAACATGTAAAGCCCATTCACCCTAAGATAATGACAGTAGAAGAGAGAGGTAAAATTAGGTTATATTATTGATTATTTTATTTATAGGTCATTGGTGCCCTTGTACTGCATAATAATTCAATTTAAATATAAATGTAAAGATCTAATGAGCAGTTATCTGGCAGATGAATAAGATCAGAAACACAAATCAAAACGTGTGGTATGTGTTTAGAAAGACACTCATCTTAATAGGGTTAGTTTGCTTTGTCTAAAAAAAAGAAAATCCGAAATGACCTCTAATGCCATCACAAGACACCCAACATGACAGTATCTCCACGATATAATTAAAGTGTTTTGTATCCTACAGAACTGCCGCAGAATCACCTCTACATCTTTTTTACCAACACACAGAAAATATTTTTTACTGTAACATATATCATGATAATTCCTGACTAAAAATAAAATTAAGGAAAATTTTAAAATAAAAGTTACTTAACACTTCACAAAAATTGATTTTAGACATACTGGGTTCACAGAATGAACTAATGTACTAAGCTGAATTTGGTCAGAAATGCAAAAATGAAGGAAACACATGCTTTTTCTTAAAGGGTTTGAATTATAGTGAAGAAGATTAACAAGTTATTAATATTTATAACAGACAAAGCGGTAAGTTAAGATTCAGTGTACCAGAGAGGTTAAGAGTTTAGGCTCAGGCTAGATTCAAATGTGGGCTCTAGTGTGCAATATCTGTACAATTATTTTCAAGTTCTTCCCAAGTGTCAACTTCCTCCGATTTAAACAAAATAAAACAAAACAGACATAAACAAAAGAGTAATTATGCTGTTAACATCAGGTGGGCTGTGATAAGGGTGAATTGAGAAAGTGTATAAATGTGGTTATCGGGCACCTGGGTGGCTCAGTTGGCTGAGCGACTGCCTTCCGCTCTGGTCATGATCCTGGAGACCTGGGACAGAGTCCCACATCGGGCTCCCTGCTCCGCGGGAAGCCTGCTTCTCCCTCTCTCACTCCCCCTGCTTGTGTTCCCTCTCTGGCTGTGTTTCTCTCTGTCAAATAAATAAATAAAATCTTTAAAAAAAATAAAAAATAAAAAAAATAAAATGTGGTTATCATGGAATCTGAAGCTTAGTAATTATTTAAAAAATCTGCAACCATTATTAGAAGTACACACAACGAGGCCTGAGAGCACAGATTAAAAAAATCAATGATTTCTGATTATGATTATTGTAATATTTAATTCAAAATCATGTTCTAATGCAAATATTAGATATTTGTCTTCAGTATATTATGACATCTACCTATTCCTTGCCCTAGTTTCTTAGAACATGTTTTGGAGAAAATTCTCTTTAAAATATCATCTTACAAAATAATGAAGTTCTTTTTCATTCTATTTATGACAAAACATCTTAATAATGTTGTCATGTGAATTTCAAGAGCTGAGATAAATAAATCCATTCTTTACCCAGTTAAATAAAATCTAAGGTCAAAATGTGAGCCACATAAACTGGTATTGATCATAACTTGAATATATATAAGAATTCTTAAAAATAGTGCATATTCCTTTTTTTAATATGTGCCTCTAAAATGGCAATGCTTTTTTTCATACTGTGGTAATGCATTGCAATAGAAAATTACATAAGCTAGCCAAGGATCTACTGACCAACATTTTATAAACATAGAACCACAATCATCAAACTATGAAATGAAAAACTATTACCTGTATATTGCATAAGAAAATGCCTTTTGACATTACAGACAATAATTAAAAGGATATATAATATCGACTTTATTATTATTCTCTATTATTATATAAAAAACATGTGGCTGAGAAGGGAATAATAGATGTGCAAGGAAGTGGTTAAAAAGAATTAATGATGCACCTGAACCAGGTAGGAAGAATGACCCCAGGTATACACCCAAGGGTTCAAATTTTATGTGGCAATCTTTAAGATCCAGACAATCTGAGTGACATCGTCTGAGCTTTTGCTGCCCTAAGTGCCATAAATTATTATATAGGTGCAATTGCAAGAGTGCTATAAATGAGAATCACTCTAAGTTAATTCCTATAGGTTGAGAATTTTCTGTAATTGCAGAAAGCTCAGAGGGCTGGTCACACATGGATTTTGAGATCTGGCCAAGTATTCACAGCAATTCACTTTGGGGCCAAGACTACCTCCTGACTCCCAGGAGGATTCAGATAAGGTCAGATACAACGAACAGTCTTCCCTAGAAAATCACCTGAAAAACTGCAAAATTATTTCTCCGACTTGCACATTTTAACAGCTAAAAAAAAAAAAAAAAAAAAAATCAAGAAATTTTAGTAGCAGTAAGTACAAAAAGGAAAACACACAGTTACATTTTAATAAGTGAAATTACAATTCATACAAGTGAAGATACTTTGGTTTGTTTAAAATAGCTTTTGAAAGAGTCTTTTTTTCTTTATTTGGCACAGAAAAACACCTTAGAAAATTATAAAATTGGATCATTTCAATTAGTGATATTCAGGGCTTTTGGCCATGCTGTTTTCTGTATTCAGAATACTCTTCACGTGGTTAACATACTGTTAATAACTCATGTGTCAATTCTACGTCACCTCTTCGGAGAGACTTCCTTTGACTCTGTCCCCTGAGTTACCTTTTCTGCTATCAGCATAATGTATCTCAACTCGCAATCATTTTATTATTTGTTCGTCCACCTCCTCTGTTTTGCCCTCTCCCTCATTTAGAATGTAAGCTTTATGAAACAAGAAACCATGTCCAATTTGTTCATCATTGTAATGCTAGTAGAGTACATAGGATGAAGTTTGAAATATTTGATAAACAAATATTTGAGTGCACTGATTAAAAGACAGGCATTCAACTTCAGAGGTATTGTACACAGCCAGCACTTGCTTATCTCTAGAACAACCACAGAAAAGTGCTACGAAGAGCTATAAATATAATGATAGAGATAAAATGGAATACTTAAAAATACTAAATTAACTTATCATAAAGTAGAAATGAGATAAAGAGGGGAAAAGAACATATGGGATAAAAAAACTCAAAACAAAACAAAAAACAAGTCCAAGACGATAAACTTAAACACAGACCTATCAATAATAGCCTTAAGTATAAATTAAATGAACTTTTTTTAAACGATTTTAAATTTATTTATTTATTTATTTCACATAGAGAAAGAGAAAGAGAGAGAGAGAGAGAGAGAGAGAGAGAGAGAGAGAGAAAACGCACAAGCAGGGGGAGCAGCAGGCAGAGGAAGAGAGAGAAGCAGGCTCTCCACTGAGCAAGGAGCCTGACATGGGGCTCAGTCCCAGGACCCTGGGATCATGACCTGAGCCAAAGGCAGAGGCTTAACCAACTGCGGCCCCAGGGACGCCTATAATAGATTTTTTTACTTCATATTATTTTGTGAGAATGTCTCAATATCAGTTTCTAATTTTTTAAAAAAATTATACTTAGAGGACATAGAAATAGCCCATTCTTAGACTAACCATATTCTAGTTCCTTATAACTGATACAAAATGAAATTCCTGGAGTCTAAGTCCTTATAACTAAATACTGAGATTGATTATGGTTTTTTATTGGATAAATAATCACAGTGGAAATCTTGTATGTAAAGTTTTGTGATAAAGTCCAGTGTCGACCGCCTCCCCAAAGAGGAACCGAGGACGCTCAGGATAATGCAGATCGCACAGCAAGGTTTATTTCCAGCTAGCTGGGGTCTAAGCATCTGCCCAGCGCACCGGGTTTCAGCAAGGACCTAAATTAACTTTTAAAGTCAGAGATGCTCAGCCTGGATATAGAACAAGTTTCAACTGTATACTGTTATATTTTAAATATAAAGCCACAGATATACTAAAAATAAAGCATAGAAATATTCTTTAAAAATTTAGTAAGAAAAAATTATTGGCCATGGTAATATAAGGGAAATTTTATAATATTAAGGACTCAATCAAGAACACAATGATAATAAATCTGCATTATTTAATATTGGAGATAAAAACTATATGCAATAAATTGAAAACCAAGAAGGAAATGGACAAATTCACGGCCAGAGCTAGAGGAGTTTTATACTCCTCTAGTAATTGACAGAGACAAAAATCTATTGAGAAATAGACAAAAATCAGTAAGGATATAAGGGATGTAAACAAAATTATCATCCAATTTTATTTAATTGAGACATATTACACCTAATAACCAGATTAGGCACTCTTCAAAACCAGATGGACCAGTCACAAAGATAAACAGTATGTGGTACCATAAATATGTCTTAATAATTTTCAAATTTCTGAAATCATATAGAACATGATTTCTGACTCCAACAAAATCAAATTAGAAACCAATAAAATTAGCATATCTAGGAAGTAACAGATATTTAAAGTTAAGCAGTATGGTACCATAACACTTGGGTCAAAGAGGAAATCACAAGGAAAATTAGAATAGAATACATTTGTACTGAAATTTGATGAAAGCATAACATGTCCAAACTTGTGGAATGTAGCTACAGCAGTGCTTAGAAAAAAAAAAGGTATAGTTTTAAATGTTTGTTTTATAAAACAAATGTTGAAAAACATCAAGGATGTACCCTTGCTACTTAAGAAGTGGAAAAATAAGAAAAAGCCAAAATAATTAGTGAAATAACACATATTAGAGGGGAAAGAATCCATAAAATGAGTCACATATTTGAGAAAATTAATATATATAAAAAACTTGTTCTTGGAAACATTTATGAAATTGATAAACACCTAAAAAATAATCCAGAAAAAATGAGAGAACACAAAGTACCAACATAAGGGAAGAAAGAGTAATCATCAATATAAGTTCTTCATACATGAAAGCATAACAGAAAATCATTAACCATTTATGAGAATATACAAAAATTTATAAGAAATGGATAAGTTTCTTTTTTAAAAAAAAATATTTTATTTATTTATTTAACAGAGAGAAACACAGCAAGAGAGGGAACACAAGCAGGGGGAGTGAGAGGGGAGAAGCAGGCTTCCCGCCGAGCAGGGAGCCCAATGTGGGGCTCAATCCCGGGTCTCCGGGATCATGACCTGAGCCGAAGGTAGTCGCTTAACCAACTGAGCCACCCAGGTGCCCCAGAAATGGATAAGTTTCTTTTAAACATTTCTGTAATAGACATAAGAAGAATTACAAATTTTATGTAACCATATATTCGTTGAAGAAATTGAATTCCTAATGTAAAACCTTCTCTCAGGCCCAGATGGCTTCAGTGAAAAATTCTATTAAACTTTTAAAGTAGAAATATGACTGACTTTATGCACACCTTTTTAGAAAATAAATAAGAACAAAATGCTTCCCAGTTTCCTTCTGAAGCCAGAAGAACCTTAAGACCTAATTTTGAAAAGGACACTTTAGGTAAAAAAGCTGACATATAGTTTTCATGAACACAGATGAAAAAATCCTTAACAAAATATTAACAAATAAGATCTGACAATATATTTGAGGGATAATATATCAGGACGGAGAATAGTTTATCCTGAAAATGCAAAACTGTTTTAACATTCAATAAATATAATTCAACACATTAACAGAATAGAGGAGGAAGCTCATTGGATAATCTCAATAGATACAGTGAAAAACTAGTCAAATTAATTTCAAAACTCTCAGAAAATTAGATCACGGGTGGAACTTCTTCAATCTAAAAAAAACGGGCTAAAATATCATTTTCCTCTTGAGGAGCTGGTCAAAAGTATCTACTCTCCCCACTTCTATTAAAAATCATACTGGAAGTTAAATCCAGTGCACTAAAGTAAGAAAAAGAAATAAATGACATAGAGACTATAAAGAAAGAGGGGGCAAAAAGAAATTATTTCTGTATAATATCAAATAACAGTTGGAAAATAAAATAAAATACCATTTATAGGATTATCAAAATTTAAATAAGAAAAAACTAAATGAAATGCATGCAAGACTTATATAATGAATACTGAAAATATTTCTGAGGAAAAGTAGAGAGGAAGGATACACCAAGATGTAGATTGGACCCAACGGGGTTCAGATTTTAATTCCTCCCATACTGTAATGTAGTGAATCTACAGTAGTAGTGAATGTAGTGAATGCAGTACTAATCAAAGGAGAAGAAGAAAGAGGGGAAGGAAAAGAATGAAGAGAGGGAGAAGACAATTTTTTAAAAGATTTTTATTTATTTGAGAGTGAGTGAGTGAGAGAGTAAGAGAGAGCATGAGCAGAGGAAAAAGCAGACTCCCCGCTGAGAGGGAGCCCAATGCAGGGCTCCATCCCAGGACCCCTGAGATCATGACCTGAATTGAAGGCAGCCGCTTCACCAACTGAGCCACCCAGGCACCCTGGAAGACAATTATTTTTCAGTATATACTTTGTTAAATGAATGTATGCCTTATGGCCCAACAATTTAATTTCTAGGTAGGTATGTAACTGGATATGTGTGTATGTTCTTGAAACAAGCTCTTTGGGAATGGTTATAGCAGCAGTAATAGCTTCAAACCAGAGATTGCCCATTTGTGGTATATATAGGGAACAGTCTAGAATATTCTGCAACAATAAGATAAGTGAACCATATGCAACAACACAGTTAATCACAAAAACATAACACTGAGTAAAACAAGGCAGGCACAAGAGTATGTACTATAAATAAAAGTCAAAAACAGGCAATGGTGTTAGAGGTCAAAATAGTAGTTGAAAAGGGGCATGCAGAGGGCTTTGGGCCAAGGGAATGTTTTTTTTTTTTAATTAGGTGCTACACACATGGATGTTTCTTTTATTAAAATTAGTCTATATGTTTACAATTTGTGTACTTTTTTATATATGGGCTACACTGCAATTAGGAAGTTTATGTGGGTATTTCTGCTTCTTGTCCTGAGGAAGTCCATGAGAACAGATTTTCTCTTCTGTAAAAAAAAAAAAAAAGTTAAAAATAAATAAATAAATAAATAAATAAATAACTGGATGAAGTAAATGCAACTACTGTTTTCAGACATTGGGGAGCTGTAAGTTCAGGGTTGTGATCCCTTAGAAAGGAAAAAAATCTGTTATTCCTACAATGACCTTTCTTTTTGTGGAGAAAACAGCCAAACCCTGTATGAGGTAAGGAGAGGACTCCAAAGCAGAGCCTAGTGGTCTGACTGAGTTGAGGAGGCCAGAAGTTAGAGATCAGGGTTCAGGGCAGCTCAGATGGCTGAAATTTGCTAGTTTTATCTTTTTGCCATACTTCGGAGAAAAAAACAAAAAACAAAAAAACAAAAGAAAAAACCCTTGACATGTTTTTTAGATGACCTCATTCGTAGTACATGTTCAATACTAAGCACTCAAATTATTCTAGCTGATTTAATATATGCAAATTACATTTAATAATTATCGATAAGTTTGTCAAATGATAAAATGAAAAACAAAAACAAAACAAAACAAAAACAACCAGAATCTAGCTTGGACTAGAAAACGAATCTGCTTTTAAAGTATCTGAAACTAGCATTGAGTTTATTAAGGTTTTTTTCTCTTTAGGTCCAGAAAACACATAGACCAGACAAACAATCTCCCCCTGCCCCCACCCTTGCTATACCCCCCACACACAGTGGGCCTTGGAAAGCAGTGGCTTTTCTCAGTCTGAAGGGATCAGTGTCACTTGTAACATACGAATTAGCTGAGCCTCTGAGAGGCCCCATATTGACCTCAGTCATTTTGTTTAGCAATTCTTCAAAAGCAGGCCAGGGGCTCACAGGTGAACATGCTTGCAATACTGATGTTTAGGCTGTGGAAAATTTTAGGAAGGGAATTCTATTTCCCTGAGCAAGTTTCCAAGCACTAAACTCTCTTTCAAATAATAAAAGAGGTTAGAGACTAACTTAAGGAACAGATTCAATTTTTCAATGTGGCGTTAATAGGGGCAAAGCTAAGAGACAGATTGCATTGACAAGGAAACAAAAATGGGTAATAGATTTAATAGTTTGAGTTCCAATGGAAGAAATAACATTGGCCATGAGATTGTCATATTTTTTAAAAATGTGGCTACCATTAATAGTTCATACATGGACCAAAAAAAAAAAAAAAAGAGCTCATATGGTAGTATATAAATCATTAAAGAGTTCTCCACAAAATTGAGTACAAAAATATTTCTCTTTCCTTTTATTTATTGTCTTCATTATTCATATTCTCAGTAAATTCTCAAAAACTCAGTATCATTGATAGTATTTGCTGTCTACTAACTGCGATTTTCAACTTTTTAAAGCAAAACTTCAATGAGAGGAAACATGGAGCTAATTTGTATGTTAGAAAAATAATTTATGGGTTTTTTGAGTATGTGCATATGAGGAAAAGTATTACATTATGTAATTGGATGACTAAGCATGGGACATTTCAGCTAATAATTGTGTTAATTATTCCTGCCTGTTATATAAGATATTGATAAAATGTCAACCAAGTAAAAACTTTGAAAATCCCATGAAATCGATGGGTCCATACGAAGGTATGTGTGACGACATAATTTAGGTGACACAAGGACATTTGGAAATAGCAAGTAAAACCCTTGATTTAAACTGTGGAGTAATAATTAACTAAAGAGAATGATAACAATGGGTTAAAAGGTCGAGTTAAAATTTTATTTCCAACCAAATGCAGAAAAAAATACCTTCACTATGACAAGTGATCTTAGCACAGAAAAAGGCATGAGGCCTGCAATGGTCCTGAGTATCCTACGTGGTAGAGGTTTGGAAGTGAATTCAGTTCTGTTAAGGTGTGAATGGTCATTGTGATTGTTTTATGAGAGACAGGAAGAGACTGAGAAGACCTTGACAGGGAAAAGTGAAGCACATGATTAATGTTAAAATGCCCAATAAGAATAGAGAGACAATGGGATATTACAAATGAGAGAATTATTTTCCATCTTACTTTGATACAATGCGCATATTCTTGAGGAGATAATGCATCCACACTATGGGAAATTGTCTCCCTGCTGGTTTCAATGACTTTCCACAGTGTTATTTTTCCATCAAAAGCAGTTAGATAAACTAATAAGCATATCAGTGAAAAAAACTAAGAGTGACAGCAAGGCAAATATCAGAAATAAGAGGAAACAACATCTTCGATATTAACTCAGCTCAAATCTTAAGGAGTCTGTCTGATTTGAATTTTCCATTGTAAGGATTTCTGTCAGTTTAGGATCATTAGAACTTATTAAACAGCCCTTGAAGGGTTACCATGGGAAGCCTTATAACTCTCATAACCAAAGAAATGTTATAAATAGAACTTTAATTTTGAAATAGTCTTTGAGAAAGCAATAAAGAATATTTTAAATTACTTAGTCATAGAAATGTCTCTTCCATTCCAATGTACCATGTTCCTCAGAGTTAGGTATGGTTTTCTTGGAATTTTGAATTACCTTTCAGACAACCTTTCTGTGTACACCTCACAAATGTTTCCAAAGTTTACCAAAAACAAAATTAAAACAAACAAAAATTTTCTTTTAGTAGCTGCATTTCTATAAAGGAGTAAATGTACTAAGACTGTTAACTTGCTGAGAAACTTAACTAAAACCTGTGGATGGAAGCAGAAAACCAAAGAGAAGAAATGTTAAGTTAATTTGGATGTTAGAATAATTTTTTTTTTTGTCATTTGGTTGGTGGGTATTTTGTGAAAATTTTTAGATTCAGTGTGTCATCAGTTGGCACCATTTTTAGTAGATAATATTTTCAATCGACTCTGCTGCCTTTTACGTTAGATATTTAAAAGATCTCAACAAGCCAGAAGGCTTTTATTTAGTAATTAAATGTATCCCAGTCTTAGGTGTTCAAAAGATAGTTTTTCTTTTATTCTGAAGTGCTGTGGCAGTCATTTATTGGTTTATGACTATAAAATCATTAGTCTTTTGTGTTCTCTTGTTGCTTTGGATGGTAATGTTATTCACATACAGTTTACTTTTCAGTTTTATTGAGGTATAATTGACAAATAAAATTTCTCTATTTAAGGTTTACAATGTGATAATTTGGCATACATATATTTTGCAAAATGATTACCACAGCCATCACTCATACATACTTAATTTTTATGTGTATGTGTGTATATGAGAAGGCTTAAGTTCTACTCTTTCAGCAAATTGATAGTATACCACATACTATTAACTATAATCACCATGTTGTACCGTAGAAACCCAGCGCTTGAACTCTTTGACTAGCATCTCCCCATCTCCCTTCACCTCTCCTCTCCCATCCCCAGCCCCTTGTTAACCACCACATTCTATTCTGTTTCTATAAAAATCCACTTTTTCCTTCCTTCCTTCCTTCCTTCCTTCCTTCCTTCCTTCCTTCCTTCCTTCCTTCCTTCCTTCCTTCCTTCTTCCCTTCCTTCCTTCCT